>CM069136.1:17593445-17730945 GCA_035221665.1 Okamejei kenojei | reverse complement strand
AACTCTCTCTTGAAAGTATCCAGAGAACCGGCCTGTGGGGCAGAAAATTCCACACTCACAACTCTCGGTGAGAAAAAGTGTTTCCTCGTCTCCGTTTTGAATGGCAGAGTATCGGGAACATGTTTCCTGCCTCTAGCGTGTCCAAACCCTTAATAATTTTATATGTTTCAATGAGATCCGCTCTCATCCTTCCAAATTCCAGAGCATACAAGCCCATACGCTCCATTCTCTCAGCATATGACAGTCCCGCCATCCCTACGTAAACCTACGCTGCACTCCCTCAATAGCAAGAATGTCCTTCTTCAAATTAGGGGACCAAAACTACACACAATACTCCAGATGTGGTCTCATTAGGGCCCTGTACAACTGCAGAAGGACCTCTTTGCTACTATAATCAACTCCTCTTGTTGTGAAGGCCAACATGCCATTCGCTTTCTTCACTGGTAGAAGTATATCCGGGGATAGATTTAATTAGAAAGGGCATGGATTTAATAGGAATCTGAGTCATAGAGTGATACAGTGTGGAAACAGGCCCTTCGGCACAACTGGGTGTTTGGAACGAGCTGCCAGAGGAGGTAGTTGAGGCTGGGACTATCCCAACATTTAAGAAGCAGTTAGACAGGTACATGTATAGGAGAGGTTTGGAGGAGTATGGACCAAGTGCAGGCAGGTGGGACTGGTGAAGATGGGGCATTTTGGCTGGCATGGGCAAGTTGGGCCGAAGGGCCTGTTTCCATACTGTATCTGAACCAGGACGGAAATGTTAAATTGAAGCAAGTGAAAGCCAGCATAGGCCTCGGGCCAAAGAACCCGTTTATATGTTGTACGACGATGATTTAGTTTTAGCTGGAGTTTCAGTTTAGTTTAGAGATACAGCGCGGAAACAGGCCCTTCGGCCCACCGGGTCCCCACCGACCAGCGATCCTCGCACACTAATGCCCCTGTCCCACTTAGGAGACCTGAACGGAAACCTCTGGAGACTTTGCGCCCCACCCAAGGTTTCCGTGCGGTTCCCGGAGGTTTTTGTCAGTCTCCCTAATGGTCGAAAATGGTTTCCGCTTCGTCTGTGTTCCGGCAAGTATTTCAAAAAATTGAAAAAAAACCTCCGGGAACCTGACAAAAACCTCCGGGAACCGCACGGAAACCTTGGGCGGGGCGCAAAGTCTCCAGAGGTTTCCGTTCAGGTGTCCTAAGTGGGACAGGGGCATAACGCTACCCTAAGCACATTCCACATTTACCAAGCCAGTGAACCTACAAACCTGCACGTCTTTGGAGTGTGGGAGGAAAACGAAGATCCCGGAGAAAACCCCACGCGGGTCACGGGGGGGAAGAACGTGCAAACTCCGTACAGACAGCGCCCGTGGTCAGGATCGAACCCGGGTCTCTGGCGCTGTGCCACCGAGCTGGAGTTTTTAGCTAGAGTTTTTAGGCGGAGTTTTAGCTAGAGTGATACAGCATGGAAACAGGCCCTTCGGCCCATCCGTACAGTCTAATGGACAGTGTGGACTTTGGAGAAACCTACTTTTGATGAACTGGATCAGCGATAGATTCTGGGCGGCACCGACCTCTTCTTTGACTTTTAACACGTCTTTTTCCAAAATGCTGTCGCTTTTGAGATCACCGGAGCCCTGGGAGAGAGGAACAATCATCGCAGTCATTTAAACGACAATAGACAATAGACAATAGGTGCAGGAGTAGAGGCCATTCAGCCCTTCGAGCCAGCACCGCCATTCAATGTGATCACGGCTGATCGTCCCCAATCAGTACCCCGTTCCTGCCTTCTCCCCATATCCCCTGACTCCGCTATCTTTAAGAGCCCTATCTAGCTCTCTCTTGAAAGTATCCAGAGAACCGGCCTCCACCGCCCTCAGAGGCAGAGAATTCCACAGACTCACAACTCTCTGTGAGAAAAAGTGTTTCCTCGTCTCCGTTCTAAATGGCTTACCCCTTATTCTTAAACTGTGTGGCCCCTGGTTCTGGACTCCCCCAACATCGGGAACATGTTTCCTGCCTCTAGTGTGTCCGAACCCTTAACAATCTTATATGTTTCAATGAGATCTCCTCTCATCCTTCTAAACTCCAGAGTGTACAAGCCCAGCCGCTCCATTCTCTCAGCATATGACAGTCCCGCCATCCTGGGAATTAACCTTGTAAACCTACGCTCACCTTTCCAATAGATGAACACATGTAAAACAGCATTAAATCAGGCAACTGAACCATCCTACCACAACTACAGAGTCTCACCCCCCGGCCACTCCCTCTTCTCCCTCTCCCATCGGGCAAGAGGTACAGAAGTGTGAAAACGAACGCACACACCTCCAGATTCAGGGACAGTTTCTTCCCGGCTGTTATCAGGCAACTGAACCATCCTCTCACCAACTAGAGAGCCGTCCTGAACTAGTATCTACCTCATTGGAAACCCTCGGACTATTCTTGATCGGACTTTATTTGGGAAACTAAATTGCGCAGCGGTGGAGTCGCTGCCTCACAGCGCCGGAGACCCGGGTTCCATCCCGACTACGGGCGCTGTCTGTATGGAGTTTGCACGTTCTCCCCGTGACCTGCGTGGGTTTTCTCCGAGATCTTCGGTTTCCTCCCACACTCCAAAGACGTGCAGGCTGGTAGATTAATTGGCTCGATGTAAATGTAAATTGCCTCTAGTTTGTGTAGGGTGGTGTTAGTGTGCGGGGATCGCTGGTCGGCGCGGACCCGGTGGGCCGATGGGCCTGTTTCCGCGCTGTATCTCTAAACTAAACCGAGCTCAACTTTCTACGAAGATGAATTTCCCTGTACCCTCGGTAGACATGACAGATAAGACACAAAATGCTGGGGGAACTCAGCGGGACAGGCAGCATCTCTGGAGAGAAGGAATGGGTGACGTGTCGGAGGGGGGGGGGGGGGGGGGGGGGGGGGGGGGGGAGACCCTTCTTTCAGATTCAACAGTCCTACCTCTTTGGGCATCTCTCTGGGGAAGAAGAAGTAGGGCAGGGAGAAGACCAAGACGCAGCTGGCCGCGAAGAGGAAACCCAGCCACCAGGCGCCCAGCCATCGAGGGTCGCCAAACTCAAGGTCTCCAATCTCTGCTGCAATAGAGAGAAGACACAAAAGCTGTCAGAGTCGACACACGGAGCTGGAGTAACTCAGCGGGACAGGCAGCATCTCTGGACAGAAGGAACGGGCGACGTTTCAGATCGAAACCCTTCTTCAGACTGAGAGTCAGGGGAGAGGGGAACGAGAATCCTTTACGATCCTCTGCAAGGATGTTGCCAGGACTAGAGGGGGTGAGCTACAGGGAGAGGTTGAGCAGGCTGGGTCTCTATTCCATGGAGCGCAGGAGGATGAGGGGAGATCTTATAGAGGTGTATAAAATCATGAGAGGAATAGATCGGGTGGATGCACAGAGTCTCTTGCCCAGAGTAGGCGAATCCTGAGAACATAGGTTTAAGGTGAAGGGGGAAAGATCTAATAGGAATCTGAGGGATTCACAGAATTCACAAAAAGGGAGGTGGGTGTATGGGACAATTTGAGGAAGGACATTCTTGCTATTGAGGGAGTGCAGCGTAGGTTCACCAGGTTAATTCCCGGGATGGCGGGACTGTCATATGCTGAGAGAATGGGGCGGCTGGGCTTGTATACTCTGGAGTTTAGAAGGATGAGAGGGGATCTTATTGAAATATATAAGATTGTCAAGGGTTTGGACACGCTAGAGGCAGGAAACATGTTCCCGATGTTGGGGGAGTCCAGAACCAGGGGCCACAGTTTAAGAATAAGGGGAAAGCCATTTAGAACAGAGACCAGGAAACACTTTTTCACACAGAGAGCTGTGAGTCTGTGGAATTCTCTGCCTCAGAGGGCGGTGGAGGCCGGTTCTCTGGATACTTTCAAGAGAGAGCTAGATAGGGCTCTTAAAGATAGCGGAGTCAGGGGATATGGGGGAGAAGGCAGGAACGGGGTACTGATTGGGGATGATCAGCCATGATCACATTGAATGGCGGTGCTGGCTCGAAGGGCCGAATGGCCTCCTCCCGCACCTATTGTCTATTGAGAGGGGGAAACCAGCATCACTAATGTTTTCGACAATGGTGAATGAATTTATTACCACATTTACACATCTGTGTCGTGCAGCTGCCAGTATGAATCACTCCCTTCCCTTTCGGGACGTCTGACAATAAAGCCCCGTCGACAGCTGAAGGGAGAGACCCCCAGCCCTTGCCCCCCCCCCCCCCCCCCCCAACACTCACCCGCCGTCACCTTGTCCACGTCGACGAAGACGCGGAGGGCGCAGGAGCCCAGCACAAAGCCGAAGGCCGGGCCCAGAACGCTGACGGCAAACAGAATCCCTGCGGCAAGAAAACAGACCCCAGGTGAAAAAACCCACACCGGCACAAACGCGGGCAGCCGGAAGGACCTGCAGACGCTGCTTTAAGCCAAAGACAGACACAGAAATGCTGGAGGAACTCAGCGGGGACAGGCAGCATCTCCGGGGAGAAGGAATGGGCGACGTTTCGGGTCAAGACCCTTCCTCGGACTGAGAGTCGGGGGAGGGGGAGAGACACAGAGATACGGAAGGGCAAGACACAGATCAAAGTTATCAAAGATGATCATGGAAATGTAAAATGGTAAAAAGGATGAGAGGGGATCTTATTGAAACATATAAGATTTGGACACGCTGGAGGCAGGAAACATGTTCCAGATGTTGGGGGGGGGGGGGGGGGGGGGGGGGGGGGGGGGAGTCCAGAACCTGGGGCCACAGTTTAAGAATAAGGGGTAAGCCATTTAGAACGGAGACGAGGAAACACTTTTTCTCACAGAGAGTGGTGAGTCTGTGGAATTCTCTGCCTCAGAGGGCGGTGCAGGCCGGTTCTCTGGATACTTTCAAGAGAGAGCTAGATAGGGCTCTTAAAGATAGCGGAGTCAGGGGATATGGGGAGAAGGCAGGAACGGGGCACTGATTGGGGATGATCAGCCATGATCGCATTGAATGGCGGTGCTGGCTCGAAGGGCCGAATGGCCTACTCCTGCACCTATTGTCTATTGTCTATTGTCACCCATTCCTTCCCTCCAGAGATGCTGCCCGTCCTGTAGAGTGACCCCAGCATGTAGTGTCTATCTTGGACAGGTGCATGGATGGGGCTGGTCCAGCGATGGCTGCTGCTGCTGCTGCTGCGAGGAGACGCGTTAAGCTGGAAGAAGATTACTGCAACTCCCTTTACACTGGCATCAGCCAATCTTCCCTGTCCCGCCTGCAACTGGTCCAAAACGCCGCAGCGAGACTCCTGACGGGCACCCGAAAAAGGGACCACATCCCCCCGATCCTGGCCTCTCTCCACTGGCTCCCTGTGCGGTTCCGAATACATTTCAAGATCGTCCTGTATGTTTACAAAGCCCTTAACGGGCTTGCCCCCACCGACATCAAAAGTCTGCTCACCCACCACACCACCTCCAGGTCCCTCAGATCGGCCGACGTGGGGTTACTGACCATCCCGCGGTCTAGGCATAAGCTCAGGGGCGACCGACCGCGCCTTTGCGGTTGCAGCTCCTAGACTGTGGAACAGCATCCCTCTTCCCATCAGAACTGCCCCCTCCATCGACTCCTTTAAGTCGAGACTTGAAACTCATCTCTACTCCCAAGCCTTTCTTGACGTCCTCCGAGCGAGGGCTACGTGTATGTAGTGATGTTTGTATTTAATCTATGAACCGCTGTTGTTTGTTATACTATTCTAAAGGACTTTGGCCAACGAGAGTTGTTTTTTAAAACTCTCTGCGCTTATAGAAATAAAAGTGACTTGACTTATGAGGAGCAAGCAGATGTTACATTTCAACTACATGTATTCCGCCGATCGACCCGGAGAGAGGGGGGCGGGGGGGGGGAGGAAGCATGGCGTAGTTCGTCACACGATTGCCTTTCTCACAAGTGTCTGGGGGCTGCAAATATGGAGCCGAGTTGGCGAATCTGACAACTTGGACTGGTCCATGGATCGGAAAAGCTTGGGGAGCGAAGTGGCCAAAACGTGGGCAGGTGGGTCTGGTGTAGACGGAGCATCTTTTAGAAGCATTTGCCAAGTTGTGCCGAAGGCCCCCCCCTGCTGCTGTGACTCTACGACTCCAGAATGCTAATTTGGTCGGCATGGGTTCCAGTCGAGCCGAAGGGTGTGATTCCTTGCTGTATGACTGTATAACGTCAACTGTTGATATGGAGGAGGTGGGCAGAATGGCCCGTCTCCATGCTAAATGATTCTGCGACTCCGAAATGCCTACTTGGTCAGCATGGGGCAAGGCGGGCCGAAGGGCATGATACCGTGCTGTATCTGACTGTGACTCCGGAACGCCGACTTGGTTGGCATGGATTAGGTGGGCCTAAGGGCCTGTTTCCATGCCGTATGCCACCTTGGACAGCATGGACAAGATGGGCTGAGGGCCTGACTCCACGCGGAACAACCCCAAGACGCAAGTCGTAGAGAGTTGAGGTTTAGTTTAGTTTCGAGATACAGTGTGCAAACGAGGCCCGTTCGGCCCACCGGGTCCGTGCCGACCAGCGACCCCCGCACACTAACACCATCCTACACCCACCCAATTTTACATTTACACCAAGCAAATTAACCGACAAAACCCGCACGTCTTTGGAGTGCGGGAGGAAACCGGCGATCTCGGCGAAAACCCGCGCAGGTGACGGGGAGAACGTGCAGACTCCCGTGCAGACAGCACCCGGGTCTCCGGCGCTGCGAGTGCAGTAAGGCAAGACTTACCGAGGTACAAGGGCGAGTTTCTGTTGCTGGCGTAGTCATCGACGTAGGAGATGCCGAAGGGTTGGATGGGGACTCCGCCAATGCCCAGCAGCAGTTGTCCGAGCATCAGCAGCGACAAGACATGGTGGTCACTCCGGTCCTCGCCGGTGCCGCAGGTCTCGTTCACGGCCGGGCCACCGCCTGCCGCGCGGCACGTGCCTGTTACGTTGTCTAGCGGGGGGGGGGCCGGGTGGGGGGGGGGGGGGGGGAGGCAGAACAAGCGGCATCGAGTTACCATCGACCAGACGAGGTTCATTCTACCTTTGTGACCGGTGCTGGGACTGCTGCTATTTACAATATACATCAATAGTTTGGATGAAGGGATTCAAAGTAACATTAGCAAATTTGCAGATGACACAAAGCTGGGTGGCAGTGTGAACTGTGAGGAGGATGCAGGGTGACTTGGACAGGTTGGGGGAGTGGGCAGATGCGTGGCAGATGCAGTTTAATGTGGATAAATGTGAGGTTATCCACTTTGGTGGCAAAAACAGGAAGGCAGATTACTATCTGAATGGCGTCAAGTTGGGAAAAGGGGAAGTACAACGGGATCTGGGGGTCCTTGTTCATCAGTCACTGAAAGTAAGCATGCAGGTACAGCAGGCAGTGAAGAAAGCGAATGGCATGTTGGCCTTTATAACAAGAGGAGTTGAGTATAGGAGCAAAGAGGTCCTTCTGCAGTTGTACAGGGCCCTAGTGAGACCACACCTGGAGTATTGTGTGCAGTTTTGGTCCCCTAATTGTCATATGCTGAGAGAATGGAGCAGCTGGGCTTGTATACTCTGGAGTTTAGAAGGATGAGAGGGACCTTATTGAAACATAGGGTAAGATTAAGGGTTTGGACACACTAGTGGCAGGAAACATGTTCCCGATGTTGGGGGAGTCCAGAACCAGGGACCACATTTTAAGAATAAGGAGTAAGCCATTTAGAACGGAGATGAGGAAACACGTTTTCAGACAGAGTTGTGAGTCTGTGGAATTCTCTGCCTCAGAGGGCGGTGGAGGCCGGTTCCCTGGAAAAAAAAAGAGAGAGAGAGAGAGAGAGAGAGAGAGAGAGAGAGAGAGAGAGAGAGAGAGAGAGAGAGAGAGAGAGAGAGAGAGAGAGAGAGAGAGAGAGAGAGATTTAGTTTCCGATGTTGGGGGAGTCCAGATCCAGGGGTCACACAGTTTAAGAATAAGGGGTCGGCCATTTAGGACTGAGATGAGGAAAAACGTTTCCACCCAGAGAGTTGTGAATCTGTGGAATTCTCTGCCACAGAAGGTAGCGGAGGCCAAGTCACTGGATGTTTTCAAGAGAGAGTTAACGGAATATGGGGAGGAAGCAGGAACGGGGTACTGATTCTGGATGATCAGCCATGATCATAGTGAATGGCGGCGCTGGCTCGAAGGGCCAAATGGCCTACGCCTGCACCAGTTTTCTATGTTTCCATGCTGGAGTAACTCAGCGGGTCAGGCAGCATCTGTGGGGAACATGGATAGGTGACGTTTCACAGAGTGCTGGAGTAACTCAGCGGGTCAGGCAGCATCTGTGGGGAACATGGATAGGTGACGTTTCACAGAGTGCTGGAGTAACTCAGTGGGTCGGGCAGCATCTGTGGAGAACATGGATCGGTGAGGTTTGGGGGGCAGACGAGGACAGGGCGGAGGGGGATCGACTCACTCTGCACGCCCCCATCGTACATGTAGCGGCCCATGATGAAGTGCGGCAGCGACATGGTGAAGGCGGCTACGCTGACCAGGATCCCTCCGCAACCGATCAGCCGTGGCCGGTGCACCCGGCTACCAAAGTAGCTGACGAAGACAATCAACACCGTACTTCCAATCTGTAACGACAGCAGCGGGTAGTGCAGTGGGGCGGCTCGCCACAGTGAGAGGGCCAGAGCGGGCTCGGACATAATAGGCAACAGGTACAGGGCTGTGGAGGCCAGGTCAGTGGGTATTCTTAAGGCAGAGATGGATAGATTCTTGATTAGTACGGGTGTCAAGTGTTACGGGGAGAAGGCAGGAGAATGGGGTTAGGAGGGAGAGATAGAAACATAGGAACTAGATGCAGGAGTAGGCCGTTCGGCCCATCGAGACAGGACCACCATTCAATGTGATCATCCAAAATCAGTACCCCGTTCCTGCTTTCTCCCCATATCCTTTCATTCTGATGGCCATAAGAGCTAAATCTAACTCCCTCTTGAAAACATCAGCCATGATTGATAGGCAGAGTAGACTCGATGGGCCGAATTGCCGAAGTGGGGTCATAGTGTTAGAGTCACAGAGCGATACAGCATGGAAACAGGCCCTTCGGCCCAACCTGCCCACACCGGCCAACATGTCCCAGCTACACTAGTCCCACCTGCCTGCGCTTGGTCCATATCCCTCCAAACCTGTCCTATCCATGCACCTGTCTAACTGTTTCTTAAACGATGGGATAGTCCCAGCCTCAACTACCTCTTCTGGCAGCTCGTTCCATACACCCACCACCCTTTGTGTGAAAAAGTTACCCCTCGGATTCCTATTAACTCTTTTCCCCTTCACCTTGAACCTATGTCCTCTGGTCCTCGATTCCCCTACTCTGGGCAAGAGACTGTGCATCTATCCGATCTATTCCTCTCATGATTTTATACACATCTGTAAGATCTCCCCTCATCCTCCTGCGCTCCATGGAATAGAGACCCAGCCTGCTCAACCTCTCCCTGTAGCTCACACCCTCTAGTCCTGGCAACATCCTCGTAAATCATCTCCGAACCCTTTCTAGCTTGACAACATCTATATATAACTAAAAGTCTCATCTTGTATGTATCAGTGCTTCCAGGCCTCAAAAAAACATTTCCTTAACTAGAATGCCAAATTTCCTGGAATTTGATGGCATTTCCTGAAATTTTCAAAGTTGCTTCCTGCGTGCTATTTGTTGCTGGGTTTTTTTCGCGGGCACCCGTTAACAACACAAAGAAGATCAAGGGAAAACAGATCTATGTCACTACACCGTATATGCCTGCTTCTGTTACTCCCTTATACAGCGTTATGCAAGGCAGCTTATGTTGCCCCCAACAGCTTCAGTCTTCGGTTTTTTCAACCTGTTCTCATGCGTCTCAGTCTCTGCTCTCCCTCCCTCCCACTCTCCCTTCCTCTCTCTCCCTCCCTCCCTCTCTTCGTCCCGCAAAGACAACCAGAATGGTCCTGAATTTTGGGTAATTTCCTTCAAAGTGGAAATACTGGTATGTATGCATGTATGTTCCCGAAATACAGCCAAAACGGTACAGGATAGCGCTACAATTTTAGGGGCGCCCGACTCACCATTAGCGAGTGTCATTCGATTTTACAAAGTAGTTCCCTTTATGAACTTGAATTAACTTTCTAAGATCAACGGCACGAGTCTGAACGCGGCAGTCACGCCTTGCTGGGCCAGTCAGCTGCGTCACAATTGAAAATGGGACCCGTCCCGGCAACCCTCCCCCAACTGCGCCGGCGCGGCTGACCGGATGAGATCGCCATTTTCAGATCCGACGGGTCTTTCCTATGACTCTACTCCTAGAACTTGTGAAGTTAGTCTAGCTTCTCCCCCCCCTCCCACACACACCCCTCCTCCTCCTCTGCAGTGTGATGACGGGTCCTGCCCCGAATACGTGTCCCGTCCATTCCGGTCACCTACCTCGTTGAGGGAAGAGAGCATTCCCGAGTTCTGGCTCGACAGCCCAAAGCGTTTCTCGATGGTCGACACGATGCTCTTCATGTACCCCGAAACCAGGAGCTGAGAGAGTTGCAGGAGCCCGTGACACAGCACAAAAAACTGGGGGGGGGGGGGGGGGGGGGGAGAGGGGGGGGATGGAAGAAGGAAGAAAAACTATCAGCAGTGATATTTCAAGAATCACGAGAGCCCTCAGGCGATTGGAACATTGCCAACATTACCCGCTGCACAGGAAGGGAGCAAGGCACAGTAACGGGAAAACTATAGGCCGGTTAGCCTGACTTTGGTGGTTGGTAAGATTTTAGAGTCATAGAAACGTAGAAAATAGGTGCAGGAGGAGGCCATTCGGCCCTTCGAGCCTGCACCGCCATTCAATGTGATCATGGCTGATCATCCCCAATCAGTACCCCGTTCCTGCCTTCTCCCCGTATCCCCTGACTCCGTTAGCCCCAAGATATACCGTATTTCCGGGCTAAGAAGATGCTATTTTTTTACCCTAAAATAAGGCCAAAAAATTTACCTGCGTCCTCTGGTAGCCAGAAAAGATAGACCTGGCCATCCCCTCATTACAGAGGGGGAGAGAGGGGGGGGGGGGGGGGGGGGGGGGGAGATAGGGGAAGAGGGAAAGAGGGAGAGGGGAGATGGATGTGGGGAGAGAGGGAGAGGGGGGGTGAGAGGGAGAGGGTGGGAGGGGGTGAGAGGGGAGAGGGAGAGGGGAGAGGGAGAGGGGGAAGAGGGTAGAGGGGAGAGGGGAAGAGGGGGAGGGATGAGGGGAGAGGGAGGGGGGATGAGAGGGGGGGGGGGAGAGGGAGTGGGGGGGGAGAGGGGGGGGGGGAGAGGGGGGGGAGAGGGTGGGGGAGAGGGACTCTGGGGGGAGAGGGGGGGAGGGAGAGGGAGGGGAGAGGGGAGAGGGGGGGGAGAGGGGGAGGGAGAGGGGGGGGGGGGTGAGGGGGGGGAGGGGGGGGGGGTGAGGGAGAGAGGGGGGATAGAGGGGGGGGGATGGGGGAGGGGAGGGGGGGAGGGGGGACGGGGAGGGTAGGGGGGAGAGGGGGGAGAGGGGGGGTGTGGGAAGAGGAAAGGGGGGGAAAGGGGGGTAAGGGGTGGTTGGGGGTTAGAGGGGGGGAGAGAGGGGGAGGGGGAGCGGGAGGTGGGAGGGGGGAGTAGGGGGTGAGGTGGTGCTAGGCCTCTGTGGGGGAGAAGCTAGGGGGGGGGGGGGGGCTCCGACACCTCCACACCTCACCTTTACGCTGTGGAACGGGTTTGAACGAGCGCCTCCTCCGGTCTCTTGCCGTGCCAACTTGGGTGGCAACGGCTGGATGTCCCGTCACCCCCATCCTGAGAGTTGGGGGTCAGTCTGTTCTGGGGGAGAAAGAGAAGGGGGGGGGGGGGGACGGATGGAGGCGAGGCAGAGACACACAGAGAGGGGGAGATGACACCACACACACAGAGGGGTGGGGGGGGGAGGAGGGGGCGGGAAAATTGGGAAAGAGGGGAGAGAGAAAGACCAATGAGCATGTTCATCGTAATTAGCTAAATCATCACAAGGACATTATTAATTTTAATGTGGGACACGAATTCAATGGAAACTGCTCACAGACACAAAGTGCTGGTCCAGTAACTATCTCTCGTTTCCTTCTCCCACTGAGCCTCAGTCCTGAAGTAAGGTTCTTCTTGGAAACAATCACCCATTCTTTCTCTCCACATTTCTTCTCTCCACAGATGCTGCCTGACCCGCTGAGTTACTCCATTTCTCTGCACTCTGTGAAACCTCCACCTTTTACCTTTCCCTCCACAGATGCTGCCTGACCCGTGAGTTACTCCCACTCTGTAGTGAAGGCGTCACCTATCCATGTTCCCCACAGATGCTGACTGACCCGCTGAGTTACTCAGCACTCTGTGTCTATGCTGCCTGACCCGCAGCACTCACTCCCGCACTCTGTGAGAAACCTATCCATGTTCTCCCACAGAT
This sequence comes from Okamejei kenojei, assembly GCA_035221665.1. NCBI lineage: Eukaryota > Metazoa > Chordata > Chondrichthyes > Rajiformes > Rajidae > Okamejei > Okamejei kenojei. The sequence continues at coordinate 17,718,518 of CM069136.1, read as the reverse complement.
GCTGCCTGACCCGCTTGAGTTACTCCAGCCTTGTGAAAGTCTCCTCTGTCCCACAGAAAGCCCCTACACCAGCCCACACCTATCCATGTTCCCCACAGATGCTGCCTGACCCGCTGAGTTACTCCGGCACTCTGTGAAACGTCACCTATCCATGTTCTCCACAGAAAACTCGGGAGAATCCGTGAGTAACCCGGGAAAGTGGGACAGACCCTGCTCTGGGGAGTTGCCCGAGTCTATGTGTCTGTGATTCTGCTGCAAGCCAGAATTTAATTGTACCTGCCCTCCACCACACCTGTGCAGGTGACAGTAAACCTGAACTTGTACCTGTTAATGTCCAATCTCACCGTCAGCGAGTAATTACCTTGTGCGGAGACACAACTGAAAGGCCCGGACAGAGTGGATGTGGAGGGGATGTTTCCACTAGTGGGAGAGTCTAGGACTAGAGGGCACGCCCTCAGAATTAAAGGACGTTCCTTTCGGAAGGAGACAAGGAGGAATTTCTTTAGTCTGAGGGCGGTGAATCTGTGGAATTCTTGGTGGAGGCCACAAGTCAGTGGGTATTTTCAAGTCAGAGATAGATAGATTCTTGATTAGTACGGGTGTCGGGGGTTATGGGGAGAAGGCAGGAGAATGGGGTTAGGAGGGAGAGATAGATCAGCCATGATTGAATGGCGGAGTAGACCTGATGGGCCGAATGGCCTAATTCTACTCCTACGACTAACGAACTTGTGAACACAAATAATGCGAACACTAATTGTTTAAGAAAGAACTGAAGATGCTGGAAAAATCGAAAGTAGATAAAAATGCTGGATAAACTCAGCGGGTGAGGCAGCATCTATGGAGCGAAGGAATAGGTGACGTTTCGGGTCGAGAGCCTTCTTCAGACTGATGTGGCTGTGGTGGGGGGGGGGGGGGGGGGGTGGGAAGAAGAAAGGAAGAGGCGGAGACAGTGGGCTGTGGGAGAGCTGGGAAGGGGAGGGGAAGGAGGGAGAAAGCAAGGACTACCTGAAATTGGAGAAGTCAATGTTCACACCGCTGGGGTGTAAACTACCCAAGCGAAATAGATGCTCCTCCAATTTGTGGTGCTGCTCTCCAATTTGTGGTAAAAAGGGATCTCCTCTGGCCATGGAGGGAGGCCCAGGACAGAAAGATCTGAAGGTTGGGAGTTGAAAGTGCTGAGCCACCGGGAGATCGGGTTGGTTATTGCGAACCGAGCGGAGGTGTTGGGCGAAGCGATCGCCGGGCCTGCGCTTGGTCTCACCGATGTAGAGCAGCTGACACCTAGAGCAGCGGATGCAGTAGATGAGGTTGGAGGAGGTGCAGGTGAACCTCTGTGTTCTGTATCTGAGATGGCAATCTCTGTATAGCCTGTGAATGTTTTACTGTGGTCTAATCACCCTGATTTGGATAAGGATGTAGATTGATTTAGCAAGGATCAAAGTCCTGGGTCCAAACCCAGGGCAGCTCGTAATGCACGGACTAGGGATCTATGGAACGGACTGTGAGCAGCTTGGGTTCCATCGACTGGAGTTTACCGGTAGTTCACAATCCCCAGAGTGCAATTTACAGAATGGATTCCACGGACGAGGGCGGGCAACGGTGGCGCAGCGGGTAGAGCAGCTGCCTCGCAGCGCCAGAGACCCCGGGTTCGATCCCGACCACAGGTGCTGTCTGTACGGAGTTTGTACGTTCCCCCCGTGACCTGCGTGGGTTCTCTCCGAGATCTTCGGTTTCAATGATGGACAATAGGTGCAGGAGTAGGCCATTCGGCCCTTCGAGCCAGCACCGCTCCTGGCATTCCTCCCACACTCCAAAGACGTGCGGGTTTGTGGGTTAATTGGCTTGGTATAAATGTAAATTGTCCCTAGTGTGTGTAGGATGGTGTTAGTGTGCGGGGATCGCTGGTCGGTGCAGGCTCGGTGGGCCGAAGGGCCTGCTTCCGCGCTGTATCTCTAAACTAAACTAAACACAAGATGCAAACAAAATGGAGTAACTCTGAAGAAGGATCTCGACCCAAAACATCCCCTCTTCATTTTCTCCACAGAACGTTGACTTCTCTAACTTCAAGTAACCCTTGCTTTCCCTTTCTCTCCATCCCTCCCCCTTCCCAGTTCTCCGACCAGTGTGGCTGTCTCCGACTACATTTTATCTCTGTTCGCTTTGTTGTCGCCTTCTCCCAGCTAACGTTGATCTATTCTATAGGTTCCTTGATCTCCATTCCCGTTGTCCCGTTTTCACACCTTACACTTCCTTATCTGTAGAAACATAAAAGATAGAAAATAGGCGCGGAAGGAGGCCATTCGGCCCTTCTAGCCAGCATTCATTGTGATCATGGCTGATCGTCCCCAATCAATAACCCGTGCCTGCCTTCTCCCCATATCCCTAGACTCCACTAGCTCCTAGAGCTCTATCTAACTCTCTCTTAAATCCATCCAGTCACTTGGCCTCCACTGCCCTCTGTGGCAGGGATTTCCACAAATTCACAACTCTCTGGGTGAAAAAGTTTTTTTATCACCTCAGTCTTAAATGACCTCCCCTTTATTCTAAGACTGTGGCCCCTGGTTCTGGACTCGCCCAACATTGGGAACATTCTTCCTGCATCTAGCTGGTCCAGTTCTTTTATAATTTTATATGTTTCTACAAGATCCCCCCTCATCCTTCTAAACGCCAGTTCAATACAAGCCCAGTCTTTTCAATCTTTCCTCATCCCTCTCCCCTGACGTCAGATTGAAGAAGGGTCTCGACCAAAAACATCGCCCATTCCTTCTCTCCAGAGATGCTGCCTGTCCCGCTGAGTTACCGCTGGGAAAAGGGGACTCTCCCACCTGTGGAAACATCCTCTCCTCATCCACTCTATCCCGGCCTCTCACTATTCTGTTCGAGAAGGAACTCCAGGTGATGGAAAATCGAAGGTGGACAAAAGTGCTGGAGAAACTCAGCGGGTGAGGCAGCATCTATGGAGCGAAGGAAATAGGCAACGTTTCGGGCCAAAACCCTTTCGGGTTTCATGGCTGGTCATCCCCAATCAGTACCCCGTATAGACGGTGATGTAGAGAGATATAGAACAAATTAATGAAACGCGTGCAATAAAGTAACGGAAGGTGGAGCCCACAATGGTCCATTGTTGGCTGTGGCGCTAGGTGATAACGAGTTACACGGACAATGAAACTTAACAGGACGAGGGCGAAAGGAGTGCGACAGCTAGGGTGGGGTAGGGACGGAGAGAGGGGAGATGCAAGGGTTACTTGAAGCGAGAGAAATGTTACTTCGGAGTCACGCGAGTGACTACGTGAAGACCCCGCCAGCACGCATGCGCGACATATCGTCGAACGCATTGCGGAAGCGACAGTCGGGTGGAGCGCCGTTCCTCCAGCGTAAGTTTAAAAAACTTACTGAAGGTTAGTCTTACCATTCGGGTGAGCGTGGCGACCGGGTGTGTTTGGTTTCAGACGGAAGAAGCACCATGGAGTCGCGTAAGGGAGAGCAGCGGCTAAAACCGCTGCTGTGGAAGCAGCCAGCTGCGTGCCGTCTCTCCAGAGCTGCAGGTGCTGCCAGCAGCTCCCGACTTCCCGCCGCTACAGACCGCAGGTACGCCGCGGTCCGGCGGCTAACCACCCGGAAGTCGGACACGACCGTTGACTCGGCTGGGTCCGGACCTGAAGACACCCACTTCACGGATAGGGACGGTGGGCGTCTTTCCCGCATGGAGCGGATTGCGGAGCAGTTGCTCCAGCGTGACCTGCTTATGCAGGGCAGAGTCACAGTGGGTCTCCTCGCAGACCCACGGCAGGATCCTTTCAAGGACTGCCAAATGTCTCACCCTCGTCGCAGGGGAGCATTAGGGATCAGAGCTGGGCTGCCTATACACCCAAAGCTGGCAGCCAGCATAAATTACATGGCTACAAACCAGCTGCAGGAGCAAGCCATTAACTCTACGGCTGAAAAATACCTCGCTCCAGAGAACTGCAATTCTCTTAATGTACCAGCAGTCAACAACCCCATCTGGGGCAACATGAGCCCATCTATAAGGAGCCAGGAGGTGAAGCTCCAGAGGATTCTTAAACTGCTGGCTGCTGGGATCACAGCAGTGACCAGGACAGCTGATGGTGTGGATTTGCCTGAAGAGCTACAAGATGCTCTAGCATACTGTGTAATACTCAGTTGGAGATTAACAGTTATAGGAAGAGCATCATTAAGCTTGCACTTAATCCCAAATTTGCGGGATTATGCAGGACCAGTGGCATTCAGCCGCCAAATTTGCTGTTTGGGGACAACCTCCCGAAGCAGGTGAAAGACCTGGATGAGGAAGCCAAGGCGATAGGCCTGATCAAGGTGCCAAACACCTCTAAATCCCACTATCATCAGCGGCAGCACCCCTACACACCCACCAGACATCGGTTACAATGATAGAACATCTGGTGTGTGAAAGCTCGAAGGCCGGCCCACCTGCACAGCGGTCTTTTTTAGGCCATGGCCCAGCCCGGCCTTCTTGGAAAATGCGCCACCCCCACAACGCAGCAACACAACACCAGAAGAAACAAGGGCAGAGACAACCCACACAACACCGGCGGTAACCATGGAGGTAGGTGGGTCTGGTTGCCTCAAAAACATTGCATTTTTAGATTCATCAAAAGTTGGTGGACGGTTTGCACTTGTTTCATCATGTGTGCTGCACTTTTACCTCTGATCCTTCAAATACTCGGAAGTATTCAGGGTTACAAAATTGAATTTGTATACGAACTCCCCATCCCAGTTCAGCATACGCCTAGCAGGAAGTTCATACTTTCACGAAAAGAGAGAACAGCAGGCCATGCTGAATTGTTAAGAAAATTCTAAACAAAAAAGGGGTAATTGAGAAGACAATCAGAGAATCTCAAGAGTTCGTATCAAATATATTTACAAAAAACAAAAAAGATGGCGGTTGCCGCATCATTATAGATTTGACCGAACTAAATACCTCCGTTCAGTATGCCCATTTCAAAATGGACACATTTGTCACAGCCAAACAGCTGATCTCTGATAGGTACTACATGGCTTGCATCGATCTTAAAGATGCATACTATTCAGTACCAATACACAAGGATCATCATAAATACCTGAAATTTGTCTGGATGGGACAGCTATGGCAGTATAAGGCCTTACCCAATGGGTTGTCATCAGCACCCAGGCTGTTACAAAATTATTAAAACCAGCTTTAGCATACTTAAGGAAACATAACCGTATCGTCATGGCTTACCTTGATGATATTCTCATTGTAGGTGACAATTTGGAGATGGCTACATTGGCAGTATCAGCCACAAAACATCTTTTCAAAAGCTGGGATTTAACATACAGCCAGATAAATCAAAATTGGAACCCTCCCCTACCATGGATTATTTGGGGTTCACTATTGACTCTGTTCATATGTCTATCACCTTGCCACCAAACAAAGTGACAGACTTGATGGGAGCATGCAAAAGCCTCACTGGCATCAGGGGACCATCCATTCGGCAAGGAGCCAGAGTGATTGGGAAATTGGTGGCTGCGTTCCCAGCAGCACAATTTGGACCTCTCCATTATCAAAATCTGCAAAGAGCAAAAATTTTCAGCTCTCAAAAAATCATGCAGGCCATTTCGAAAGGCCTATGGAACTACCAGGGAAAGCAAAATCAGAATTAAAATGGTGGATAGAAAATGCTCAGCATTGTTCTAACCCCTTCACTATCATGAATCCCACGGTTACAATACAGACTGATGCCAGTGCTGAAGGTTGGGGAGCAACTAATACCACCACAAGTTGTGGTGGCAGATGGAGTGCACAAAAAATTACCCCGTTTTAAGCACTAGGGATTAATTATCTAGAAATGCTGGGAGCATTACATGGACTCAGGGCCTACTGCTCAGATATGCACCAGTTGCATGTACGGTACAAATTGATAATGCCACAGTGGTGGCCTATATTAATCATATGGGTGGAATAAAGTCGATATCATGTGATAAATTGGCTATAATATTGGCACTGGTGTCTGGGAGAGAGATTTGGATTTCAGCCACTTACCTTCCAGGTAAGCTAAATACAGTGGCAGACACCAGGTCACGTAAATTCAACGACAACATTGAATGGATGTTGGATCAGAAAGTGTTTACAGATATTATAAGAACGGTATGGGACACCAGATATCGACCTTTTTTCCATCCAGACTAATTCACCAACTACCAACATATGTTGTTTGGGAACCAGACCCAGGGGCAGCAGCGATGGACGCTTTCTCGCTGCATTGGGGGGGGGGATTTGTTTTGCTATGCATTTCCCCCTTCTGCCTCATCAGGCGGGTCTTACAAAAATTAAACAAGACTCCGCAACGGGTACCATGGTTCCCAGCAGTACAAAAGATGGCCTCAGAACCCTGCATCCGGATCAACAACGGCCGAGTTTGTTGGTACACCCCGTGACAGGGGAAAGTTATCCGTGCCATGACCGTATGAACTTGTTGATTTGCAGATTCTGAACAGGGCCATTTCTGGGACGGACTCTCCGATAGGACGATCAATGTCATCTCAGCGTCGTGCAGGGAGTCCACGAGAAGACAGTACCTGACATATGTTCTGCACCAGGACGAACACTACATATGACTCAGCCACCATCACTGAAAATGCTGGAGTACTTGCCACCCTTCATTTCGATGAAGGATTGAGTTACTGTGCCATTATTGTGCAAGGAGTGCCCTATCTAATATCTGGGCAGAGGGAGTGATCACCTGGCTATAGGATCACACCCACTAGTACCTAAACTAATGAAGGGTATTTTTACTCTAATCCCCCCAGGCCCAGATACACCCATACATGGGATAGTATAAACCATGTTACGAGGATGGACACCCATATCGGGGCTAACTCTGGACAAACTAACATACAAGATGGTAATGATAATGGCACTTGTAACAGCACAATGGGTCCAGTCCTTACACAAGCTAAATATGGACGCCATGTATGTCACAAATGGCAAGATAACCTTTCTAATACAGGGGTTACTCAAACAAGACCGACCCGGTTCCTCTGGCCAATATTAGAGTTCTGGCTTATCCTGCAGATAGTCGGCTCTGCATAGTGACATATATTTTGCAATATATAGAGTCACCAAGACACTTAGGGGCACGGAGAGAGTTTTCTCATAAGCCATAAGCGCCCTCACCAAAAGGTCACAGTGCAAACCATATCCAGATGGTTAGGGTGGTATTATGTGCAGCGGTGGATACTAATGTTTTCAAATCTCACTCCACCAGGGCCGCATCTACATCGGACGCTAGGATGATGGAAGTTCCTTTGGACCACATCCTTGCCACAGTGGGTTGGAGCAATGAACAAACTTTTCAATGCTTTTATAATAACGCTCCTGACACTTTGCAGGGAAAATTTTGAGTTCTGTACAATAAATTACCCAATGGGGGGCATATTGTGTTAGGTATGAATAAATACCTTCTTTTGTTTTTCAGCACGGTGTCATGACTGCATTACGTTCATCCTCCTTTTCCTAGCATAACAGTGTGTGAGCATCGACTCATTCCAGGGCATGAAATCACAGAGCTTTGAAATCTTCACGTAGTCACTCACGTGACTCTGAAATAAAATAGTAAGATTAAATGAGAGTTTGAAGATTGATCTTCATTTTATGAGGAGTTACGATGAGGGATTACGGTGCCCTCCGCTCCCAAAACCCTCTTTTATAAAGTTCAACTGGTATGGAAGTTCTCTCTTATCTTACTATATTAGTCACCCTGGTATCTGTGATTCCACACCACTGCTTTGAAGAATGTCGCGCATGCGTGCTGGCGGGGTCTTCACGCAATCCCTCATCGTAACTCCTCATAAAATAAAGATCAAACTGCAAACTGGTAAGTTTTCATTTAATCTTACTATCCATGTTTGTACAGCCGGCTTGTATCAACATAATTAACCTTGTGAACCCACGCTGCACTCCCTCAAGAGCAAGAATGTCCTTCCTCGTGCATGGCCGTTGGCTCGCTAGGAGCTCATCCATCCGCCCCTTGACAGGTCTTGTTTTTTGGCCCTGCTGGGGGTCCACAGCCCCCTCCTCACCTGGCAAACCAGGTGGGGGAGACGGTTCAGTCATCGACTATCCGACCATGGACCGGGGAGCACGGGATTACATGGTACCCGTGGCGGGGGGGAACTCCCACCCCCCCCCCCCCCCCCCCCCCCAGGACCCAAACTGACCTTAAGACCTTAATTAAATTAAAACAAAATTTAAAACTGAATTCCATAAGTTACATCCTTTAATTCTGAGGCTGTGCCCTCTGGTCCAAGACTCTCCCACCAGTGGAAACATCCTCTCCACATCCACTCAACTCAAACCTTTCACTGGGATTATTTTCCCTTACCTCCTTATTTAAGCAGTAAGACCAAAACAATCCCGTCCAAAAAAGGATATATTTTGTTAATCCATTGCCAAATAAACAAGCTCAGAGTACTTCGTTTTTTAAAGTTTAGTTTCATAGCCCTGTCCCACGGTACGAGTTCATTCCAAGAGCTCTCCCGAGTTTGCCCTGATTCCAACTCGGAGATTTACGGTAACGGGCGCTCGTCGGTACTCGGGGCTCTCGTGGACATTTTTCATCATGTTGAAAAATCTTCACGAGCCTTCCCGAGCTTACCTGCCGTTAGCGAGTCTTCCCGAATACCTGCCGTTAGCGTTACGAGACGTCCCCGCTACGTCCATTCTCCGTGCTTACCACCAGTTTGATTTTCTTTTTAAACCCGGGAGAGCTCTTGGAATGAACTCGCACCGTGGGACAGGGCTAGTTTAGAGATACAGCGCGGAAACAGGCCCTTCGACCCGCCGAGTCTACGCCGACCAGCGCTCCCCACGCACTAACGCCATTAATACCATCCTACACACACTAGGGACAATTTACATTTACACCAAGCCAATTCACCTACAAACCCGCACGTCTTTGGAGTGTGGGAGAACGTACAAACTCCATAAAAAAGACAGCACCCGTGGTCAGGATCGAACCCGGGTCCCGGGCGCTGTGAGGCAGTGACTCCACCATTGTGCCTCCGTGCCTCCCAGTTCAAGGGCCGGTTTCTATGAAGTATGATTCTATACTTTAATTTAGTTGAGTCTTTTCACAATATATTTATAGTGCGAAAAGTAAATCGTGCCATTTTCGGGAGTTTACTGAACGGGAGACTGTTCTCTTGTGTTCACATCTGGTCACCAGATGTTGACAATGGATTAACAAAATCAATCCTTTACAAAAGATTCTTTGACTGTGTGTAGTTTTGATCTCCAAATTTGAGGAAGGACATTCTTGCTATTGAGGGAGTGCAGCGCAGGCTCACCAGGTTAATTCCCGAGATGGCGGGACTGTCATATGCTGAGAGAATGGAGCGGCTGGGCTTGTACACTCTGGAGTTTAGAAGGATGAGACGATATCCTATTGAAACACGTAAGATTATTAAGGGTTTGGACACGATAGAGGCAGGAAACATGTTCCCGGTGTTGGGGGAGTCCAGAACCAGGGGCCACAGTTTAAGAATAAGGGGTAAGCCATTTAGAACAGAGACGAGGAAACACTTTTTCTCACAGAGAGTGGTGAGTCTGTGGAATTCTCTGCCTCGGAGGGCGGTGGAGGCCGGTTCTCTGGATACTTTCAAGAGAGAGCTAGATAGGGCTATCAAAGATAGCGGAGTCAGGGGATATGGGGAAAAGGCAGGAACGGGGTACTGATTGGGGATGATGAGCCATGATCACATTGAATGGCGGTGCTGGCTCGAAGGGCCAAATGGCCTACTCCTGCACCTGTTGTCCATTGTCTATTGTCACCCGTAGTCAGGATCGAACACGGGTCTCGGGCGCTGTGAGGCTGCAACTCTACCGCTGCGCCAGCGTGACGCCCTCCGGCTCGCTCAGAATCGAACTGTCATTTCTCCGCCCAGTTGTACAGCTGACCTACATCGCGCAGTGTTCTTCCACAGCCTTACGCAAAGTCCGCGTGCCCAGCGATCTTGGGAGTCTTACAGAGCAAGGCCAGGACAGGACCGCAGGCAACGCTCCAAAAATGATTCCCCGGACAAAAGGAATTGTAACAACATGAGGAGAAAATGTGTTCAGCGACAGGAAGCGAAAGAAGACAACGTGCTAGGTTTCAGACTGAGTGGAGTATTGGAGCCATTGAGAATTGACACCATGAACTGGCTCGTTGGTCTAGGGGTATGATTCTCGCTTAGGGTGCGAGAGGTCCCGGGTTCAAATCCCGGACGAGCCCTTGTTTTGGTCCAGCACGGTGGCGCAGCGGTAGAGTTGCTGCTTCAGCGCCAGAGACCCCGGTTCGATCGTGACCACGGGTGCGGTCTGTATGGAGTTTGCACGTTCTCCCCGTGACCCGCGTGGGTTTTCTCCGGGTGCTCCGGTTTCCTACCGCACTCCAAAGACGCGCAGGTTAATTAGTTTGGCGGAAATGTAACATTACCCCTGGTGCGAGCAGGATAGTGTTCGTGTGTGGGGATCGCTGTCCGCGCGGACTCAGTAGTAGGCTCGCCAATCTTCTCACTCCCAAATAAGGGAAAAAAGGTCAAAATACGGGACAAATTCCCGACGGCAGTCCGTTGACCGACTAGGCCGTGGCTGGGTGGACGATGAGTTGGGCCCGGGTGCTGGACTGCACACAAAGCCCAGCCGGCGGGCCAGCTGAGGAGCTTTGGCCCGAAGGGGCCGTGCGCAAAGTCCGGCGCCCCGTCCGACTCGTGAACCGATGATCGGCCGTGAGAAGGAGGGGTTGTGGTGGTGTTGGCGGTCAGCGAAGGTCCGAAGGTCGGACAGCTGGCCGGGCTGCCGACCGACCGACCTTACATCCCCTCTCTCTCTGTCCCCTCCCCATCCTAGTTGTACCAGTTTCAAAGTCGTCTCGTTGAGTCTCATTGTCAGTAACTGGTTTTCCCCTAGCCCACAGCTAACTATAGAAACATAGAAAATAGGTGCAGGAGTAGGCCATTCGGCCCTTCGACCCTGCACCGCCATTCAATGGGATCATGGCTGATCATCCAATTTAGTATCCCGTACCTGCCTTCTCTCCATACCCCCTGATCCCTTTAGCCACAAGGGCCACATCTAACTCCCTGTTAAATATAGCCAATGAACTGGCCTCAACTACCTTCTGTGGCAGAGAATTCCACAGATTCACCACTCTCTGTGTGAAAAATGTTTTCCTCATCTCGGTCCTAAAGGAATTTCCCCTTATCCTCAAACTGTGACCCCTTGTTCTGGACTTCCCCAACATCGGGAACAATCTTTCTGCATCTAGCCTGTCCAACCCCTTAAGAATTTTGTAAGTTTCTATAAGATCCCCCCCTCAGTCTTCTCAATTTTTGTTTAGTGATACAGCGCGGAAACAGGCCCTTCAGCCCACGCAATCCGCGCCGACCAGCGATCCCCGCACACTAACACTATCCCACACACACTGGGAACAATTTACACACACACCGTGCCAATTAACTTACAAACCGTTACGTCTTTGGAGCATGGGAGGAAACCGAAGATCTCGGAGAAAACCCACGGGCAGGGCGGTCACGGTGGCGCAGCGGTAGTCGCTGCCTCACAGCGCTTGCAGCGCCGGAGACCCCGGTTCCATCCCGACTACGGGCGCTGTCTGTACGGAGTTTGCACGTTCCCCCCGTGACCTGCGTGGGTTTTCTCTGAGATCTTCGGTTTCGTCCCACACTCCAAAGACGCTCAGGTTTGTAGATTAAATAACACTCTGCGTCTATTTATATCAAGAATGTGGCGATGTAAACACTAGGAGCGGCAGATGCTGTTGAAAAAAGCCAGGCATCAATTTGTCTACTCATTGTCTACGTTTCACAGAGTGCTGGAGTAACTCAGCGGGTCAGGCAGCATCTCTGCGGAACATGGACAGGTGAGGTTTCAGGTCAGGACCCGTCTTCAGACTTGGAAACATAGAAAATAGGTGCAGGAGTGGGCCATTCGGCCCTTCGAGCCAGCACCACCATTCACTGCAATTTAGAAGGATGAGAGGGTATTCTTAAGGGATTGGACAGGCTAGATGCAGGAAAACATGTTCCCAATGTTGTGGGGAGTCCAGAACTAAGGGGGGGGGGGGGGGGGGGCACAGTTCAAGAATAAGGGGTAGACCATTTAGGACTGAGACGAGGAAAAACCTTTTTCACCCAGAGAGTTGTGAATCTGTGGAATTCTCTGCCACAGGAGGCAGGAGGGGGGGGGGGGGCAATTCACTGGATGTTTTCAAGAGAAAGTTGTGGGGGGGGGGCAATTCACTGGATGTTTTCAAGAGAAAGTTGTGGGGGGGGGGGGGGGGGGTAGAAAGCTGGGAAAAGTCCCCCAAAAGTCGACAACAAAGTTCACTTGTGGCCGCTGCCAGGGAAAGTTTGGCACTTAACATTTCTCAGCTATTTCCTGGAACTGCGTTTAGTTCCTTCACCACACAACAGGAATTCATTCCACCTCGGTGATTAAAAAAAAAGTTTAAACAAAATAAGGCAGTCTTGTCAAAAAAAAACCGACCCTGTCAAAGATCCCTCTGCAAGTTTACAACATTATCCCCCCCCCCCCCCCCTTCCCTTAGATAGAGGGAGGACGCCTCAATTACTTCCAAAACACGAAGACCTTTATTTTTAAAGAAACGCCACAATGAATGACTTCACTGCAGCTCACAAGCTCGGTATGCATGTAAGTACATACTTGCATCTGTTAAGGAATGGATTTCTGAATCTGTAAGTCGGGGTGGGGAGGTCACTTTGCAAATTTGCACACCTCCCCAAAACCTGTGTGTGTGTAAAAAAAAAAAAAAAAAAAAAATCCCTTTTGAGTGTTAAACGACCAGAATGTAAAGACTCACCTGGTGCTGTACCTGGTCTCGGTCTCTGTCTCTCCGACACACCTGGTTTGCAGGTCGCGGCGTGAAGGCGACACACGCAGAGACCAACCCTCGATCGAATGCGGTCTCTGTCGGCACTTGGAGACAACTTTACTTGCAGTGAATGAACGGGAATATAAGGAGGGAGGGAGGGAGGGAGGGGAAGTTGGAGCGGACGGGCGGCCCTTCAGCCCACTGGCCTCGGGACATCCAAACTAAAAAATAACACATATTCCTTGTTTCAGAAAGTTTTAAAGAACTCCGCGATTTAGTTCAGTTCAGTTCAGTTTAATTTAGCTCAGTTCAGTTTAATTTAGCTCAGGGGAGATAGAGAGAGAGAGAGAGAGAGATGTTTAAGGATGGGGGAAATCCTTTAGGACCGAGATGAGAAGGACTTTTTTCACACAGAGAGTGGTGGGTCTCTGGAACTCTCTGCCACAGAGGGTAGTTGAGGCCAGTTCATTGGCTATATTTAAGAGGGAGTTAGATGTGGCCCTTGTGGCTAAAGGGATCAGGGGGTATGGAGAGAAGGCAGGTACGGGATACTGAGTTGGATGATCAGCCATGATCATATTGAATGGCGGTGTAGGCTCGAAGGGCCGAATGGCCTCCTCCTGCACCTAATTTCTATGAAACAGGATGAGACTAATCTTCGCCATTCGCCAGACGTTGTCAAGCTGGAATTCAATCATATTTTATCAGCCAAGTATGTTCGAAGAATTTCATTTGCCAAGTCAATCATACAAATAAACACACAGAACACACTTTAACATAAACATCCACCACAGTGACTCCTCCACATTCCTCACTGTGATGGAAGGCGAAAAAAAGTTCAATCTCTTCCCTTCTTTGCTCTCCCGCAGTCGGGGGCCTCGAGCCCTCCGTTGACGGGACGATCTTGACTCCCGTAGACTGCGGCGTTTGGGCCCTCCGCGTCGTGGCGCTCAGCTCCCGCATCGTGTGGGATGTCAGCTTCCACACCCGGGGCGATCGGACCCCCGGCTCGGGGCTGGTCCAACCTTCCGCGCCGTTGGAGCTTCCCGACATCTACCGCCTCTCCCGAGACCGCGAGCTCCTCGATGGTAAAGGGCGCAGAGAGGATTTACGAGGATGTAGCCAGGACTAGAGGGTCTGAGCTCTTGGGAGAGGTTGGGGCAGACTAGGACTCTATTCCTTGGAGCGCAGGTGCTAGTTCTATGCCATGATCACATTGAATGGCGGTGCTGGCTCGAAGGGCCGAATGGCCTACTCCTGCAGCTTTTTCTACTGCCTATTGTCTTTGTTATCTCTCTTTGTCATCCACTCCCAACATTTTATTTTGTTCAATTTAGTTTAGTTTAGAGATACAGCATGGAAACGGGCTCTTCAGCCCACACCGAGTCTACACTGACCAGCGATCACCCACACACTAGTTGTTTAAGAAGGGACTGCAGATGCTGGAAAAAATCGAAGGTGACGACCCGAAACGTCACCTATTTCCTTCGCTCCATAGATGCTGCCTCGCCCGCTGAGTTCCTCCAGCATTTTTTGTCTACCTTCAATTTTTCCAGCATCTGCAGTTCCTTCTTGACATTTCACCTACTCCACTGCGATATGTCCTCAAGGTATGCCTACTTTGAAGACGTTCCCTTATTCCCACCCCCTCCCCACCCCCTCGACATCAGTCTGAAGAAGGGTCTTGACCCGAAACGTCACCCATTCATTCCTTCTCTACGCAGTTGCTGCCTCACCTACTGAGTTCCTCCAGCATCTTTTGTCGACCCACGCACTAGTTCTATCCAACACACTCGGAACCCTTTACTGAAGCCAACTGACCTACGAGACTTTAGAGTGTGGGAGGAAACCGCAGACCTTGGAGAAAAGCCTCGCGGGTCGCAGGACGGCCAAAATCATTGTTCCTTTTCGAGAAATATGAGAATAAAACACTCTTGAACCGCAAACCTGTATGTCTTTGGAATCTGGGAGGAAACCAGAGCACTTGGAGAAAACCCACGCGGACTTAGTTTAGACAATAATAGACAATAGACAATAGGCTCGAAGGGCCGAATGGCCTACCCCTGCACCTTTTGTCTATTGCCTATTGTCTATTGTCTGTTGGTTTGACTTGGACAAGTTGGGCTGAAGGGGCCTGTTTCTGTGCTGTATTTAACTCAATGAAGACAGCATGAATCTTACAGACAATAGACAATAGACAATAGGTGCAGGAGGAGGCCATTCATCCCTTTGGGCTAGCACCGCCATTCAATGTGATCATGGCTGATCATCCCCAATCAGTACCCCGTTCCTGCCTTCTCCCCATATCCCCTGACTCCGCTATCTTTAAGAGCCCTATCTAGCTCTCTCTTGAAAGCAGCCAGAGAACCTGCCTCCACCGCCCTCTGAGGCAGAGAATTCCACAGACTCACAACTCTCTGTGTGAAAAAGTGTTTCCTCGTCTCCGTTCTAAATGGCTCACCCCCTTATTCTTGCAGAATCCTTGCACACTTCCCCCACCCACACTGTGTGAACGGCTGGTGATCACAAAGTTATTACGAACACAAAATGCTTCAAATTCTGATAACAGGATTAGGCTTCGTTCCCAGAAAATAGTTTACTGGAAATCTAATCCCCCCCCACTCCGGCCTTACACTCCTAGTCAACGTCTCAACTGTTCAAGGGTGCTCGAGACAATTGCACGGATGTTCAAGCTCTATTTTCACAAATAGAATTCCAAGAAGACATATTTTTGGACACACTTTATCTAACTGCTCGTAACCTCCCAGACTCTATTGTCCACTGGACTCAAAGGCATGAGGGGAATTGCTCGGGTAGATGCACAGGAAGACAAAGCTGCTGGTGAAAGAGGGTGGTGGGTGCATGGAGCGAGCTGCCAGAGGGGGTAGTTGAAGCTGGGACTATCCCAACGTTTAAGAAACAGTTCGACAGGTACATGGATAGAAGATAGACGCAAAAGCTATGGGTAACTCAGCGGGACAGGCAGCATCTCTGGAGAGAAGGGATGGGCAACGTTTTGGGTCCAGACCCTTCTTCAGACTCTGAATTCTTCAGACTTCTTCAGGAGTCAACTCGAAACGTCACCCATTCTGTCTCTTCATCGATGCTGCCTGTCCTGCTGAGCTACCCCAGCTTTTGGCGTCTATCTCCGGTGTAAACCAGCAACTGCAGTTCCTTCCCACACAGGTACATGAGATATGAGAACTCTCTGCCTCGCGCGGTGGAGGCCGGTTCTCTGGATACTTTCAAGACAGAGCTGGATAGGGCTCTTAAAGATAGCGGAGTCAGGGGATAAGGGGTGAAGGCAGGAACGGGGAACTGATTGGGGATGATCAGCCATGATCACATTGAATGGCGGTGCTGGCTCGAAGGGCCGAATTGCCTACTCCTGCACCTGTTGTCTATTGACTAGCGTAGATGGGGCATGTTGGCCGGTGTGGGCAAGTTGGACCAAAGGGCCTGTTTCCACACTGTATCACTCTACGACTCAATTGGTTTTATAGGCTTCTGTCAGGAGTTAAGGGAGTCAAGAATGTGTTGATGTCATGTGTACTGGAACTGAACAAAGAAATTATTGGAAACACAAGGAATAACAAATGATGGTTTACAAAAAGAAAAGTTTAGTTTAGTTTAGAGATTTCTTTAAAGAAAAAGAAGAAAATACTTTTCTTTTTGTTTTTGGTAAGATATTTTTATTAGAAGTAATTACATATTAAGAAGAAATATAAAATCCAATTAAAGCAAAAGAAAATATTAACGTCACATACATTCTTAATATTTTTAAAATTAACAATCAATCTTATTTGTGCTTCTATAATTTTCTTTTTTATTTTATAGCAGTAGGAAATAAAAAAGGGAAAAAGAAAATAAAAAAAAAGAGAGAGATAAACTGATTGAGTGGAATATTAAACAAGATATTCTTCAATGGAGATATATTTATGATCTATTGTCTATAATTCTTCATCCATTCATACATTCAGGCCCCCGTCATGGCTTCGAACCGGACCATCTTGACCCTTTAAATATTCAATAAATGGAGACCATATTCCTCTGAACTGGTCCAGCCTGTCCATCAGGGCAAGCCTTAATCGTTCCAAGTGCAACGTCTCCGACATTTCTGTAATCCACATTTTAGTTGTGGGGGAAGTAGGACCTTTCCAAAATCTTAGTATTAATTTTTTACCAATTATTAAACTATAACCGATAAAAATTATTTGTTGTGTTGTTAATATCTGATTTGTTTCCAGTATTCCCAATATAATTAGTTTTGAGTCTGGAATCAACTTTGCATTAACTACAATTGAGATTATCTTAAAAATCTCTATCCAAAAATTAGTGATTTTTATACATTTTGTGAATGAATGCGTTAAATTAGCTTCTAATTGTTGACACTTATCGCATATTGCGGACACATTTGAGAAAATTCTATTTAATTTGGACTTTGAGAGGTAATTTATGTATAACTTTAAATTGTATCAAGGAGTGTCTAGCATTTAATGAACAATGATGTATATATTGTAAACTTTCATTCCATACTTCTCTACTGATTACTTGACCTAGTTCATTTTCCCATGCTTGTCTATATTTATCCGTATTTGGTAAATCATTTTCCAATAAAATATTATAAATATATGATATTAATTTCTCTGTATTCGGATGTTTATTTAAACATTCATCTAAAAATTTCTGTCTTTCTATTCCTAAAATCCAGTGTATTTGATTTAACATAATCTCTAATTTGTAGATATCAAAAATATTCTTTAAAATGTAATCCATAATTTTGTTGTAATTCCTGAAATGAGAGAAATAAGTTTTCCCTATAAAGATCACCGATCTTATTTATTCCATAGTTCTTCCATTTTAAGAAACCTTTGTCCATCAGTGAAGGTTTAAAAGAAATATTGTTTACTATTGGAAGAGCTAGTGGTACATTCTGTAATTGTAATGTTTTTTTTAATTGTTTCCAAATACGTATTCCACTTTCTATTAATGGGTTTTCTTTATAAGTTTTCTTATGTATTGGAGTATTAGCAAATAAAATCGAACTAATTTCAAAAGGGGTACAGTCTTCTTTTTCCATCTTTAACCAATTTAGTTGTTTATCTAGTTCACCCAACCAAATACTTTTCTTCACTGGCGCAGCGGTAGAGTTGCTGCCTCACCGCGCCACAGACCCGGGTTCGATTCCGACTACGGGCGCTGTCTGTACGGAGTTTGTACGTTCTCCCCGTGACCTGCGTGGGTTTTCTCCGGGTGCTCCGGTTTCCTCCCACACTCCAAAGGTGTACAGGTTTGAAGGTGAATTGGTATAAATTGTCCTTTGTGTGTGTGTGCGTAGGATAGTGTTAGTGCGTGAGGATTGCTGGTTGGCGCGGTCTCGGTGGGCCGAAGGGCCTGTTTCTGCACTAAACTAAAAGACATCCTTCTGCAGATGTACAGAGCCCCAGTGAGACCACACCTGGAGTATTGTGTGCAGTTTTGGTCCCCTAATTTGAGGAAGGACATTCTTGTATTGAGGGAGTGCAGCGTAGGTTCACCAGGTTAATTCCCAGGATGGCGGGACTGTCATATGCTGAGAGAATGGAGCGGCTGGGCTTGTACACTCTGGAGTTTAGATGGATGAGAAGGGATCTCATTGAAACATATAAGATTGTTAAGGGTTTGGACACGCTAGAGACAGGAAACATGTTCCTGATGTTGGGGGGAGTCCAGAACCAGGGGCCACAGTTTAAGATTAAGGAGTAAGCCATTTAGAACTGAGACGAGGAAACACTTTTTTCTCACAGAGAGTGGTGAGTCTGTGGAATTCTCTGCCTCAGAGGGCGGTGGAGGCCGGTTCTCTGGATGCTTTCAAGCGAGAGCTAGATAGGGCTCTTAAAGATAGCGGCAAGAGAATCTGTGCATCTACACTAGTCCCACCTGCCCTCATCTATTGCATCCGCTGCTCTTGGTGTCAGCTGCTGTACATTGGTGAGACCAAGCGTAGGCTCGGAGATATGGGGAGAAGGCAGGAACGGGGTACTGATTGGGGATGATCAGCCATGATCACATTGAATGGCGGTGCTGGGGCTCGAAGGGCCGAATGGCCTCTACTCCTGCACCTATTGTCTGCTGTCTATTAACGAAACACTTGGCTCTTGAATCTTAAGAACTCTGGTGCGCAGAACACTAGATGGAGCTATTCAGCTAAAAAGCCCCAGTTCTAAGTTCAAGGTAGTTCAGGCACTGAGCCAAGCAGGAACTAATCTCTTCACCAAAGGACACAAAGTACTGGATGGAGTAACTCAGCGGGTCAGGCAGCATTTTGGTTTCGAGCTACAACACGGAAACAGGGTCTTCGGCTGACCAAATCCCAGCCGGCTGGAGAGCACACAACAGAAGCTTTTCACTTGGTGACAATAAACTACACTGAAACTCAAACTCGTTCTATCCTACGCGCACTATGAACAATTTACAGAAGCCAACTAACCCATAGACCTGTAAGTCTTTGGAGTAGAAACACAGAAACACAGACAACAGGTGCAGGAGGAGGCCATTCGGCCCTTCGAGCCAGCACCGCCATTCACTGTGATCGTGGCTGATCGTCCCCAATCAGTACCCCGTTCCTGCCTTCTCCCCACATATCCCCCGACTCCTCTATCTTTAGGAGCCCTATCTAAAGGGAATAACGTTTAGTGCAAGGTAAAGCCAGATAGCCCTATTAAGTATCCAGAGAACCGGCCTCCACCGCCCTCTGAGGCAGAGAATTCCACAGACTCACAACTCTCTGTGAGAAAAAGTGTTTCCTCGTCTCCGTCCTAAATGGCTTTCTCCTTATCCTTAAACTGTGTGGTCTCACGAGGGCACTGTACAACTGCAGAAGGACCTCTTTGCTCCTATATTCGATTCCTCTTGTTGTAAAGGCCAACATGCCATTCACTTTCTCCACTACCTGCTGTACCTGCATGCTTACTTCACTGCCTGCTGTACCCGCATAGAAACATAGACAAATAAGTGCAGGAGTAGGCCATTCGGCCCTTCGAGCCAGCACCGCCATTCTTTGTGATCGCGGCTGATCGTCCCCAATCAGTACCCCGTTCCTGCCTTCTCCCCATATCCCCTGACTCTGCTAGCCCCTAGATCTCTAACTAACTCTCTTTTAAATTTGTCCACTGAATTGGCCTCCACTGCCCTCTGTGGCAGAGAATTCCACAAATTCACAACTCTCTGGGTGAAAACGTACTTTCGATTCTCGGAGTGTGGGATAAACCGGAGCACCCGGAGAAAACCCACGCGGTCACAGGGAGAACGCACAAACTCAGTTATTGTTACAGTGTAGTCTGTTCTGACGTGTACCGAGGTACAGTGAAAAGCTTTTGTTACGGAAAGACAATACCTGATTACAATCGTGATTCCTGATCAGTACGGGGTGTCAGAGGTTATGGGGAGACGGCAGGAGAATGGGGTTAGGAGGGAGAGCTAGATCAGCCATGATTGAATGGTGGAATGATGGGCCGAACGGCCTATTTCTGCTCCCATGAACAACCCAGTAGAATCAACGTGGAGTTGATTTCTTGACCGTCCCTGCCTTCGCCACCGCACCTCGGCCATTTGTTGTCAGTGCCAAGAAAGAAAATGGAGACCGCCGGGTGGCACGGCGGCGCAGCGGTAGAGTC
Source organism: Okamejei kenojei (assembly GCA_035221665.1). NCBI lineage: Eukaryota > Metazoa > Chordata > Chondrichthyes > Rajiformes > Rajidae > Okamejei > Okamejei kenojei. The sequence continues at coordinate 17,697,976 of CM069136.1, read as the reverse complement.
GCTGCCTCACGGCGCCGGAGACCCGGGTTCCATCCCGACTGCGGGTGCTGTCTGTACGGAGTTTGCACGTTCTCCCCGTGACCCGCGTGGGTTTTTGCCGAGATCTTCGGTTTCCTCCCACACTCCAAAGACGTGCGGGTTTGTAGGTTAATTGGTTTGGTGTGAGTGTAAATTGTCCCTAGTGTGTGTGTGTGTGTAGGATAGTGTTTTAGTGCACTGTTCAGTTCAGTTTAGTCTATTGTCACGTGTACCGAGGTACAGGGAGAAGCTTTTTTGTTGCGTGCTATCCAGTCAGCGGAAAGACAATACGTGATTACAATCGAGCCGTATCGTGTGCAGATACATGATAAGGGAAGGTAGACCAAAAATGCTGGGGAAACTCAGCGGGTGAGGCATCATCTACGGAGCGAAGGAATAGGTGACGTTTCGGGTCGGAAATAAACTCAGAAGAAGGGTCTCGACCCGAAACGTCACCTATTCCTCCGCTCCGTAGATGCTGCCTCACCCGCTGAGTTTCCCCAGCATTTTTGTCTACCTTCGATTTTTCCAGCATCTGCAGTTCCTTCTTAAACATGATAAAGGGAATAACGTTTAGTGCAAGGTCAAGCCAGCAAAGACCGATCAAAGGTAGTCTGAGGCTCCGGACAGACAGCCCCCATGGTCAGGATCGAACCCTGGTCCCTGGCGCTGTAAGCATGTAACTTTACCGCTGTGCCACCCATTTGTTGAAAGGATTAATGAACGAGACGCTAGAGGCGGGAAACATGTTCCCCATGTTGGGGGAGTCCAGAACCCAGGGGCCACAGTTTAATTCCCGGGACGGCGGGACCGTCATACGCTGAGAGAATGGAGCGGCTGGGCTCGTGCACTCTGGAGTTTAGAAGGATGAGAGCGGATCTCATTGAAACATATAAGATTATTAAGGGTTTGGACACGCTAGAGGCAGGAAACATGTTCCCGATGTTGGGGGAGTCCAGAACCAGGGGCCACAGTTTAAGAATAAGGGGTAAGCCATTTAGAACGGAGACGAGGAAACACTTTTTCTCACAGAGAGTTGTGAGTCTGTGGAATTCCCTGTCTCAGAGGGCGGTGGAGGCCGGTTCTCTGGATACTTTCAAGTGAGAGCTTAGATAGGGCTCTTAAAGATAGCGGAGTCAGGGGATATGGGGAGAAGGCAGGAACGGGGTACAGATTGGGGATGATCAGCCATGATCACATTGAATGGCAGTGCTGGCTCGAAGAGCCGAATGGCCTACTCCTGCACCTATTGTCTGTTTGTTGCCTAAAACTAAATTTACATCCGCAGGTACATAGAAACATAGATAATAGGTGCAGGAGTAGGCCATTCGGCCCTTCGAGCCTGCACCGCCATTCAATGTGATCATGGCTGATCATCCAACTCAGTATCCCGTACCTGCCTTCTCTCCATACCACCTGATCCCTTTAGCCACAAGGGCCACATCTAACTCCCTCTTAAATATAGCCAATGAACTGGCCTCAACTACCTTCTCTGGCAGAAAATTCCACAGACTCACCACTCTCTGTGTGAAAAATGTTTTTTTCATCTCGGTCCTAAAAGACTTCCCCCTTATCCTTAAACTGTGACCCCTTGTTCTGGACTTTCCCAACATCGGGAACAATCTTCCTGCATCTAGCCTGTCCTAAATTTTGTACGTTTCTATAAGATCCCCCCTCAATCTTCTAAATTCCAGCGAGTACAAGCCGAGTCTATCCAGTCTTTCTTCATATGAAACTCCTGCCATCCCAGGAATCAGTCTGGTGAACCTTCTCTGTACTCCCTCTGTGGCAAGAAATACCTTTCCTCAGATTTGGAGACCAAAACTGTACACAATACTCCAGGAGTGGTCTCACCAAGACCCTGTACAACTGCAGTAGAACCTCCCTGCTCCTATACTCAAATCCTTTTGCTATGAATGCCAACATACCATTCGCTGTTATGAATGCTAACATACCATTATCTTCCTGCGTCTAGCCTGTCCAACCCCTTAAGAATTTTGTAAGTTTCTATAAGATCCTGTAGGTAGGATTGGGATCAATAATTCCCTTTGTGTACAAGGACGGGTGGCCAGGAACTTGTTACCAATTAGTGAATGAACTAATTAGTGAACTTCCCATATGGACATCGTTTAGCTGGTACGTACGTCCCTGTAGTTTCCACAGCGGAGGAGAGAGATGGTGAAAAACAAGTTAGCAACCGCACTGTGTCCCCTAGCCAGCATCTCCGTTAATTAGTACAGTAACAAATATTAGTCATTTGCCAATGTTATTTTCCTACTCAAGAGTCAAGAGAGTTTTATTGTCATGTGCCCCAGATAGGACAATGACATTCTTGCTTGCTGCAGCACAACACAATATGTAAATATAATACGTCTTCTCCGTGGATTGTCATCTTGTCGCGGTGGAGAAGCTTGTGTGGTCCTGAGATCCTGAGAGCGATGCCGTCTGGAGCTCTGCTCCTGGTAGGGCCACCCATGGCGGTAAGGTCGAGGGGGAGGTCTCTGACAAAGAGCGATCCGACCAAGACCTCAACGGTGGAACAGGCGGAGGACGATGGCTGACCTTAGTGGAGCGTCACAACGGCTGGGAAGGCGGATGAAGGCTGCAGCAGAAAAGGGTCTCCGGTCGTCTTGGACTCCATGCCACTGGATCCTGACCCAGATCTGTCAAGGACCGTGGGGTGGCTGTCTGTGCACCAGTCTCCCCACGTTAAACAAAGTCACGCACGGGCGTCCCCCAACCCTGGAGACACTCATGGTCAGCCACGACCGCAGGGGGCCTAAGAACATAACGGGAGAAAAAAATAAAAAAGTTCAGTTTGTGTAAATACACATGCACACATACTCAATAAATAAACAAATATAATGCAATAATAATAATAGTCTGTTGCAGTTCAGAGCTTATTTGTTGTCATGTTTAATAGCCTGATGGCTGTGGGGAAGTAGCTGTTCCTGAACCTGGACGTTACAGATTTCAGGCTCCTGTACCTTCTACCCGATGGCAGCGGGGAGATGAGTGTGTGGCCAGGATGGTGTGGGTCCTTGATGATGCTGGCAGCCTTTTTGAGGCAGCGACTGCGATAGATCCCCTCGATGGTGGGGAGGTCAGAGCCGGTGATGGACTGGGCAGTGGTCACAACTTTCTGCAGTCTTTTCCGCTCCTGGACGTTCAGGTTGCCGAACCAAGCCACGATGCAACCGGTCAGCACGCTCTCTACTGTGCACCTGTAGAGGTTCAAGAGCATCCTCGTTGCCATACCGAGTCTCCGTAGTCTTCTCAGGAAGTAGAGGCGCTGATGAGCCTTCTTTATAATTGCATCAGTGTGCTGGGACCAGGAAAGATCTTCGGAAATATGCACGCCCAGGATTTGTTTGACCCTCTCCACCATCTTCCCATTGATGTAAACAGGACTGTGGGTCCTCATCCTTCCCCTACCAAAGTCCGCAATCAGTTCCTTGGTTTTGCTGGTGTTGAGAGCCAGGTTATTGTGCTGGCACCATTTGGTCAGTCGGTCGATCTCACTTCTATACTCTGACTTCTATACTCACTTCTATACACTTCTATATCCATGTACCTGTCCAAATGTTTCTTAAACCTTGTGATGGTATCTGCCTCAACTCGTTCCACCAACCTCTACAGAAATGTTACGTTAATTAAAAACGAACTTAACAGGAACATTAAGTGTCTTTGTTTCCACACAGAGGGTGGTGGGCGTAAGGAACCAACTGTCTGAGGAGGTAGTTGAGGCAGGGACAATAACAGCATTTAGGGTGAGGATCCAGAAATCAGAGGTGCAAAGGGACTTGGGAGTGCTGGTGAAATTCTCTGCCTCAGAGGGCGGTGGAGGCCGGTTCTCTGGATACTTCCAAGAGAGAGCTAGATAGGGCTCTTAAAGATAGCGGAGTCAGGGGATATGGGGAGAAGGCAGGAACGGGGTACTGATTGGGGATGATCAGCCATGATCACATTGAATGGCGGTGCTGGCTCGAAGGGCCGAATGGCCTCCTCCTGTATCTATTGTCTATTGTCTATTGCCAATAATTCATCTGCAAGTTGAATTGGTAGTAAAGAAAGCAAACTCAACGCTAGCATTTATTCCAAGAGGGCTTGTATATAAAATCAGGGATGTAATGCTGAGGCTTTATAAGGTGCTGGTCAGGCAACTTTTGGAATATTGTGAGCAGTTCTGGGCCCCGTATCTGAGGAAGGATGTGCCGGCTCTGGAGAGGGTCCAGAGGAGGTTTACAAGAACGATCCCAGGAATGAGTGGGTTCACCTATGATGAGCGTTTGTCGGCACTGGGCCTGTACTCGCTGGAGTTTAGAAGGATGAGGGGAAAACCTCGTTGAAACTTACAGAATAATGAAAGGCTTGGATAGAGTGGATGTGGAGAGGATGTTTCCACTGGTGGGAGAGGCTAGGACCAGAGGTCACAGCATCAAATTAAAGGACGTTCCTTTAGGAAAGAGATGAGGAGGAATTTCTTTAGTCAGAAGGTGGTGAATCTGTGGAATTCATTGCCACAGACGGCTGTGGAAGCCAAGCAAGTGGATATTTTTGAAACAGAGATTGATAGATTCTTGTTTAGTACAGAGTGTCAGGGGTTATGGGGAGAAGGCAGGAGAATGGGGTTAGGAGGGAGAGCTAGATCAGCCATGATTGAATGGTGGAATGATGGGCCGAACGGCCTATTTCTGCTGCTACGAACAACCCAGTGGAATCAACGTGGAGTTGACTTCTTGACCGCCCTTGCCTTCAACACCGCACCTCGGCCATTTGTTGTCAGTGCCAAGAAAGAAAATGAAGACCGCCGGGTGGAACGGCGGCGCAGCGGTGGAGTTGCTGCCTCACGGCGCCGGAGACCCGAGTTCCATCCCGACTGCGGGTGCTGTCTGTACGGAGTTTGCACGTTCTCCCCGTGACCTGCGCGGGTTTTCTCCGAGATCTCCGGTTTCCTCCCACACTCCACAGGCGTGCAGGTTTGTAGGATAATTGCCTCGGTGTGAATGTAAATTGTCCCCAGTGGGTGTGGGATAGTGCTTTAGTGCACTGTTCCGTTCAGTGTAGTTTCCTGTCACGTGTACCGAGGTACAGGGAAAAGCTTTTGTTGCGCGCCTACCAGTCAGCGGAAAGACAACACGTGATTATAAATCGCAAGCAGTCTCGAGCCAAACGTCGCCTGCTCCTTTTCTCCACACCAGCAATTTTTTGTCCACTTTCGATTTTTCCCAGCATCTGCAGTTCCTTCTAGAACATGATTAGAATCGAGCCAATGGCAGTGTACAGACACACGATGCTGTTCAGGGCGATCGCTGGTCAGCGCGGAGTCAGTGGGCCGAAGGGCCTGTTTACGAGCTGTATCACTAGACTAAACTGTTCTGCTGTTTAAGAAGGAACTGCAGGTGCTGGAAAATCGAAGGTGGACACAAATGCTGGGGAAACTCAGCGGGTGAGGCAGCATCTATGGAGCGAAGGAAATGGGCGATCGCTCCATAGAAGCTGCCTCACCCGCTGAGTTTCTCCAGAATTTTTGTCTACCTTAACCTGTTCTGATCATCATTCCTTGTGAGACTTCCACACAAAAAGCATTATACCCTAAAGATGGGATTACTGACAATTATCTGTTTACGGCTGTGACCTATTACTGTTGCATCTAATTAGTTGTTCACGCTTAAGATCGTCAAGGGACTCTGGACAATTATTGCTACGCCAATTAAGAGAAAAAAACAGACACAATAGACAACAGGTGCAGGAGGAGGCCATTCGGCCCTTCGAGCCAGCACCGCCCTTCAATGTGATCATGGCTGACCATCCCCAATCAGTACCCCGTTCCTGCCTTCTCCCCATACCCCCTGACTCCGCTATCTTTAAGAGCCCAATCTAGCACTCTCTTGAAAGATTGTTAAGGGTTTGGACGCGCTAGAGGCAGGAAACATGTCCCCGATGTTGGGGGAGTCCAGAACCAGGGGCTGGGTATTGTCTATTGAAAGCATCCAGAGAACCGGCCTCCACCGCCCTCTGCGGCAGAGAATTCCACAGACTCACCGCTCTCTGTGAGAAAAAGTGTTTCCTCGTCTCCGTTCTAAATGGCTTACCCCTTATTCTTAAACAGTGGCCCCTGGTTCTGGACTCCCCCAACATCGGGAACATGTTTCCTGCCTCTAGTGTGTCCTAACCCTTAATAATCTTATTTGTTTCAATAAGATCCCCTCTCATCTTGCGCATGCCGTCCAATCAGCCCCAGTGTGAGATCTAGTGAGATCTGGGAGGCCCTTGTCCTGTAAAATTGTCCTAAAAGGTGCGCCTACTTCGAAGAATTTCTCCTCCTCTCTCCAACGAGAGTTCTTCAACACCCTCTCTCTCTGCTCCCCCTCTGTCATGGCATCTCTTTCATTCATTCCATAAGAGCATATGTGATAGGAGTAGAATTAGGCCACTCGGCCCATCAAGTCTATGCCGCCATTCAATCATGGCTGATCGATCTCTCCCTCCTAACCCCATTCTCCTGTCTTCTCCCCATAACCCCCGACACCCGTACTAATCAATAATCTATCTATCTCTGCCTTAAAAATATCCACTGACTTGGCCTCCACAGCCGTCTGTGGCAATGAATTCCACAGATTCACCACCCTCTGACTAAAGACATTCCTCCTCATCTCCTTCCTAAAAGAACGTCCTTTAATTCTGAGGCTGTGCCCTCTGGTCCTAGACTCTCCCACCAGTGGAAACATCCTCTCCACATCCACTCTATCCAGGCCTTTCACTATTCTGTACTTTTCAATGAGGTCCCCATTCATTCTTCTAAACTCCAGTGAGTACAGGCCCGGTGCCGTCATATGCTCATCGTACGTTAACCCACTCATGCCAGGGATTGTTATTTTAAACCTTAATCAGTTCTATGTCTCTCTACATCACCGCCTATATCTTTCGTTTCCCTCTCCCCTGACTCTCAGTCTGCAGAAGGATCTCGACCCAAAACAAAACAAAACTAAGATTGTTAAGGGCTTGGACATGCTAGAGGCAGGAAACATGTTCCCAATGTTGGGGGAGTCCAGAACCAGGGGCCACAGTTTAAGAATAAGGGGTAAGCCATTTAGAACGGAGACGAGGAAACACTTTTTCACACAGAGAGTTGTGAGTCTGTGGAATTCTCTGCCTCAGAGGGCGGTGGAGGCCGGTTCTCTGGATGCTTTCAAGAGAGAGCTAGATAGGGCTCTTAAAGATAGCGGAGTCAGGGGATATGGGGAGATGGCAGGAACGGGGTACTGATTGGGGACGATCAGCCATGATCACATTGAATGGTGGTGCTGGCTCGAAGGGCCAAATGGCCTATTCCTGCACCTATTGTCTATTGTCTATTGTCTATTGTCAAAACGTCACCCATTCCTTCTCTCCAGAGATGCTGCCTGTCCCGCTGAGTTACTCCAGCACTTTGTGTCGACCTTCATTGTCCATAGCGCTGGGTTGGCAGCTGCCCCAGTGAGGTACGAGGTGTAGAAGGGCCTGTTTCTGTGCTCCGCGGCTCCGTGACTGTGAGAGCCGTCAACAGGGACAATTTCAGCCGCTCCTCTGTCGAGCCTGTGGGGTCAGACACAAAAATGCTGGAGTAACTCAGCGGGACAGGCAGCGTCTCTGGAGAGAAGGGATGGGCGACGTTTCTGGTCGAGACCCTTCTTCAGAGATACGATGTTACCAGGAGTCCAGTCGGACTGTTCGGAAAACTGGGAAGAGAGAGAGCGAGAGAGAGAGGGGATGCAAGGGCTACTTGAAGTTAGAGAAGTCAATGTTCATACCGCTGGGGTGTAAAGATAGAATTCTTCTCTCCGGAGATTCTGCCTGTCCCACTGAGTTACTCCAGCATTTTGTGTCCATCTTTGATTTAAATCAGTGTCGGTCCCTCTTCTCCCCTCTCCCATCGGGCAAGAGGTACAGAAGTGTGAAAACGCACACCTCCAGATTCAGGGACAGTTTCTTCCCGGCTGTTATCAGGCAACTGAACCGTCCTACCACAACTAGAGGGCAGTGCTGAACTACTACCTACCTCATTGGAGGCGCTCGGACCATCTATAACTGGACCTATGGGACTTTACCTTGCACTGAACGTTATTCCCTTTATCCTGTATCTGTACGCTGTTGCTGGCTCGAATGTAATCACGTATTGTCTTCCCGCTGACTGGATGGCACGCAACAAGAAAAAAGGTGCTCACTGTACCTCGGTACACGTGACTTTAATAAATAAAACCAGAGAGATTAAACGAGAACTTACCAGTTTGAAGTTTGATCTTTGTTTTATGAGATGTTGCAATGAGAGAATACGTGAAGAGGCCCGCCAGACCGCATGCGCGTCAATCTTCAAAGTAGCTGCATGAACCCACAGAATAGTTGCTGACCTAACTATAAAGAGATTGAAGGCCAGAACTACTGAATGACCTTTATGAGAATAGGGTTGGGAGTGGAGGGCACGTGATCCCTCATCTGCAACGTCTCATAAAATAAAGATCAAACTTCGATCTGGTAAGTTCTCATTTAATCTCTCTATTTTATTTTGAAATCACATGAGCAACTGCATGAAGATTTCGAAGCTCTGTGGTTTCATACTGTGACATAATCTGTGTGTGAAAACTTTAAAACAGATAAACCATTAATGGTAGGAAAAACATGAGGTACTAACATCACGATGCTAACTTGCATACATGGCCATTGCTCTAAACTGGCTTGTAGTCCCAATAGACTGTTGAGTTGGACAATAACGTATGCAAGAAAGTGCATCATTCTATCTGCAAACATCCAGACATATTCCACCAAATTTTATAATTTGTTAAGCTGCATTATGTAAACCTCAAGCTGCATGATGAAAGGGAAAACCATTGTATTGGCTGCAAATGAGCCATCAGCAATATCTTGAGAGTATTGAAGAAAATTGTAAGATTAAATGACAACTTACCAGTTGGAAGTTTGATCTGTATTTTATGAGGGAGTTACGTCCAGCACGCATGCGCAACATTCTTCAAAGCAGTGGTGTGGATTCACAGAAAAAACACAACGATTGAAATAAATATAGTAAAGAAAAAATAAGAACTTAATTACCAGTTGATCTGTATAATAGAGGGTGGGAGCGGAGGGCACGTAATCCCTCATCGTAACTCCTCATAAAATACAGATCAAACTTCGAACTGGTAAGTTCTCAGTTAATCTTACTATTTTATTTCGGAGTCACGTGAGTGACTATGTGAAGACTTCAAAGCTCTGTGATTCCGAACCGTATACCAGCTCATGCTTCACTCACTGTCTGAAGACCTATGAGGGAGGAAGTATGTTATCACAATCAACAATAACCTGTTTGTGAACAAAAAAGGTTTATTAATAACAACAAAAAACAGAGAGCTCCCCCGGGCTTAAATTAAATATTATCTGCAGACTCTAAAATTCTGTCTGCAAAAGGAGCAGGTTCCGCCAGCGGCTTATTATAAAACCTTTGGAAAGTTCTTTCCGAGGACCATCCTGCTCTGGCCAGAATATGGTCCATAGGCACGTCCATTCGCCTAGCCCCCGACGTGGATGCAGCCCTGGTGGAGTGAGATTTGTAAACATTAGTATTGATTCCTGCGGACTTAAGCACCTGCTTGAGCCACCTTGAAATGGTTTGGCTCGTCACCTGACAAATACCCATCATGAGTTTGACCACCAGTGGATGGGACCCCAAAGCCTGTTGTCCTGCTGCTGGAACCAAATAAGCTGACAACGCACTCCTGGCTGTATTGATGGCGCTGTAGCTGAGTCCATCCCGTTGTAATCCAACCAGGAACTCCACAACACTGGTAGCTGTTGCTGTTGAGTAGGTAGTTCCTGTTTTGGAGCAATACCATTCCCATTTCCTTATGTTGGTCAGGTATTGTCTCCTGGTGGACTCCCGGTGGGATGCGGTCATCATGTTGATGGCGTCCTCAGACAGTCCCAGGCCCAGTAGAGGTCTTTTTAGAATCTGCAAGCCAGGAGATTGACTCTGTCATGGCACGGGTGACTAATGCCTGACACTGGATGGATTAATAACTCTCGACTGCTGGGGAATTCCAACGGTGTTTCGACAGCCATGTCGAGGGCCACTGGGAACCATGGCTGTGTAGGCCAGTCGGGTATTATCAAGATTCCTGAAGCAGAATCCAATTGAATCTTGCATAATACCCGACTGATGAGGCAGAAGGGAGGAAAAGCATAAAAGAACATTTTCCCCCAATGCAGCGTGAATGCATCAACTGCTGCTGCCTCAGGATCTGGTTCCCAAGTGACATACGTTGGTACCTGGTGATTCAGCCTGGATGCAAATAGATCGATATCTGGTGTGCCATATTGCTTTGTAATTTCAGCAAACACTTTGGGATTTAACATCCATTCGATGTTATCGTTAAATTTGCGTGACCTGGTGTCTGCCACTGTATTTTGCTTACCTGGTAGGTAAGTTGCTGATAACCAAATATGTCTTTCGACACACCATTGCCAGATTAGGTTGAACAAATTGTCACACGATATCGACTTTACACCACCCATGTGGTTGATATTAGCCACCACCGTGGTATTATCTAATTGCAACCGGACATGTGCATGATGCGTATTAGATGAATATGCTTTTAAACCATAAAACGCACCCAACATTTCTAAGTAGTTGATACCCCGTGTCTGTAGGCAAGATGATTCAAAATTAGTCCATCTGCCCCCTGTGCTGGATTGCATGTCAGTTGCTCCCCAACCCAAAGCACTGGCATCCGTTTGAATGGTTAATACTGGGTTGGTGATTATTATGGGACTGGAGCTAAGCCTAATGTTCCTTGTCCACCATTGTAACTCTGGAATGGATTCAGCAGTTAAATTCATAACTTGGTCAAAGTGACCTGAATTTTTCTTTAGCGCGTGCACCTTTGCTCTTTGTAAATTTTGATAGTGCAGAGGCCCAAATTGTACAGCTGGAAAGGCTGCTACCATTTTCCCAATGATACTAGCTACCTGCCGTATGGTTGGCTGATGATTAACCATTAGTTCGTTGCATGATTGTGCCAACTCTGATGCTTTCCCCTTCGGCAGAGTTACAGTCATGCGAATAGTGTCAATCGTAAATCCAAGATAGTCCATGGTTGTGGACGGTGTCAAATTGGATTTATCTGGATGTATGACAAACCCCAAAGTTTCAAACAAATGTTTGGTGGCTGCTACTGCCAAAATAGCTGTCTCCAAGGTTTTCCCTACTATTAAAATGTCGTCTAAATACGCCATGACTATATGCTTTTGTTTCCTCAATAATGCCAAGGCAGGTTTTAAGATTTTAGTGAACAACCTTGGAGCTGAGGTTAGCCCATTTGGTAAGGCTTTAAATTGCCATAGCTGTTTCATCCAGATAAACTTTAGGTATTTACGATGCTCCTTGTGTATGGGTACTGAGTAGTAGGCATCTTTTAAATCAATGCTTGCTAGAACGTAACCTCTAGAAATCAATTGTCTGGCTGTTTCAAAAGTTTCCATCTTGAAATGTATATACTTAACAGATTTGTTTAAAGAAGTTAAGTCAATGATGATGCGACATCCACCATCTTTTTTAGTTTTAGTGAAAATATTAGACACAAATTCCAAAGGTTCATGTTTTGTTCTTTCAATGACACCTTTTTCTAGTAGCCTCATCAGTTCAGCTTGACCCTCTTGTTTCTCTTTGACTGAGAGGGTGAATACCCTTAGGGGTATATGCTGAACTGGTGGCATGTTTTCATGAACAAAGTCAATTTTATAGCCATGAATGCTGCTGAGTATATACTTGTCATTAGTGATGGATTCCCATGCATCCAAAAACAAGTGCAATCTCCGTTATAGAGTTAGTAGCCCCTACTGCTCATATGCTGAGAGGAACCAGACCCACCTACCTCCATGGTTACTGGTGCTTCTTCTGCCTCTTCACTGGACGATGAGGTGTCTGCTGGGCTGTAGAGGGCTGCTGTTGATGTTGATGTTGATGTTGCTGGGGGTGGCGCACTTTCCATGGGGTCCGCTCTGGGCCTGGCCTAAAAAAGGCTTACGGGGAATGGTTGCGGACCCCGAGCTTTCACCAGTCCCATATGGTGGTCGACGACTGCTGGACGCCATGGGGTACTGCAGCCTGGGTTTGTTAGTTCTGCTCGGTCCCAAACCTGCCCTCACGAGACCAAAGGTCTTGGACTCTTCCTCCAGGTTAAGAATAAGGGTAAGCCATTTAGAACTGTGGTTCACCTTTTTTGGAAGGTCCTTTCCAAAGAGCAGGATTGGAGGTTCTGAACCCGGTGTTTTGCAAAGTCCTGCAAACTTAGGGTTGAGGGCAGGCTTGATGATTTCCTTCCGTAAATTGTTAATCTCGTACTGAGTGGTTCATAGCAGAGCTAATGTGTCTTGCTGATTTGTGGAGATGTCCACTCCATCTATGGACCGAGCATATGACGTTATTCCTGCTGTCAGGAGATTTAGGGTTTTCTGGAGCTTCAACTCCAGGTTCCTGATATTCTGCCCCAAATGTCCCCAAATTTGGCTGTTTACAGCTGGTACACTCAATGATGTACAATTTTCTGGGGCTGTATATTGTTCAAGAGCCTCATTGACCACCTGTTCTTGTAGGGGTTTTGAGGACGGATGGTCAATGCTGGCTGCAAGTTTCGGCTCTAACGGCCGACCCGCTCGTGGAATGGCCATGTAGCGGTTGACCACACCCAGCAGCTCTTCCTGATCCTGTACACCCTGCGTACTCCGGACATCTTCAGCCAGTGACCCCTCTTCTTGACCAGCCCAGACCTGGTCGCCAATGCTGCCTTCAAAAGAAGGTGAAGCAATGGCCAGTGCCGTAAAGGGCACTGCGGGAGTGCCTGAGCTCCCTTGGCGAGTCTGCTGCTGCTCATTCTCAGCAGATCTCGCTGGAGCAATTGCTCCATAAGCCGTTCCATGCGGCTTAGGCGGCTGCCTGTGCCACTCTCGAGCGGTGAGGCATCTTCATCCGAATCGTCGGACACTACCGCCCGGTTCTGGCTGCAGGTACCTCCAGCCCGCTGCTCAGGCTGCACTAGCGGTGCTGGGCTCGGCTCGGTAGTCAATCCTGCCGCCTCTCGCCCCCCCTCCAAAGAACGCTCCTCAACGGGAGACGAACGGGGGCGAGCTGCAGATTTCTTTCCTCTGGTCTTGCTCATTCTTCCTGGAACACAAAGCAGACCACAGAGAAAATACACACGGCCACGGTAAAACTTACCTGTCGGCCCGACTTTCAAATTGTAGCGGGAGCGCCTTGTACTCCCGTTCATCGTGGGTGCACTGCATGAACGCTAATGTCGCGCATGCGTGCTGGACGGGGTCTTCACGTAGTCACTCACGTGACTCCGAAATAAAATAACTATCTTCCATATCATAGGCACCAGCAGCTGAGTGCACTTGTATGCCTAATGACATCCCTGATCTCTGCTGTGGTGGGTACGCTGTCAACCTCAAATGCACACAATCCTGCTCATTTGCTTATGAGATTATTTCTCTAACAAGCTACCCTAATGTCAGTATGACATAGACTAGGCCAGAGATTGAGCAAGGATGTGTTCTTAATGCTGAGATCAGCTGCTGAAAGCATAATCATTTTAAGATACTGGTCCCATTAGGGAAAATTTGGAGGAATATGTGCACAACAAATACTGATATACACCGCACACTACAATGAGTGTAGGCTAGTAGGGTGGTGAAATAAAGGACACCCTGCATCACGTTAGAGATTAGTGGGTGAAGAATCAATCTTTTACGTCCCACTTATGGTATAGCAGACATGATAAAGCAGCACAGGAACTGTCAATTGTGCTATCACATAAAGTTTCTCTAGGCTCAAATTGGGAGCCACACAACCTTGTTACTTCCGTATAGAATTGACTCACACGTGTTGTTCACAAGCTTCTCATACAATCGTGCAGAGCTAGCTGGCCGAGAAGACAGGCTGTCCCAGCCGTCACACGTGAAGGAGTAAATAAGAGTTGCTTCAGTCGTCTACCATGGCGTGACTGAATATTCAAACTGGTACTGTTAAATTCCATGTTGCCTTAAATGTAATATTGCCAAAAATATCTACTGTCACTGTATAAGATTTATCATTTGCAATTTTGCATAATGCCCAAAACTCGGTGACATAATGCCCTTAATCTGAGAAGGGCAGCATAGGCTTTCACCACTAGCTTTGTTATAAACAGCAGAAACTGTGCCTATGTGTATAGATATGACAGAGTATGCAACTACAAGATCGATTCTCTGAGTTAGTTAAATTGCAGATACCCAATCATCCATCTTAAACTGGGTAAGTGAACCCACAGTTTGATTAGCCTAATGGTATCCTGATTCGGCCTGCACCATATTCCTCTTGAGAAATATACCCCTCTAGTCCTTGGTCAGACCACACATCCTCGGATGAATTGTCACTGAATGTACTTGGAACCGCTGTTCCTCCGTAAATCCTACGGATGGAATTTCTGTGGGACTCCGCCACCCGCGGAAGATGCATATCTAGCTATTCATACATATCGCTGATAATATAATCAGCAGCTAACGACTAGAGCTGAACCACAGTTTCCCCTAGATGTGACAATACGAGTTCCCTGTCAACTCTTGACTAAGAGCCACGATGAACACTCAGCACTTTCCTTCAGAGTGGAGATCAGTATAATGCAAAGCTGAATCAAGAATCACCTTGCAGACCTTTGACTGAGACCACATGTCTAAATCTCTGGGTGCATAACACAATTTGTTGGACGCACCACTCAATCAGGAATACTGGTATTGAGAACCTGTGGATTATTATGAATATATTGTTGATTCACAACATGACCTGCAGGTCAGAAAAAGTTATAATATATTGCAGACGAGCTTTCTGCTGGTAACTATCTGTCCCAGAGAAAATGGCAATGAAGATTCCAATGAATCTGTGACTCTGGTAAATGAGGAGAATAAACCATCTGTTGAGAAAAACTTCAACTAGTTAAATTCTATTGCCCAGTCTGATAACTTCTCATATATATGATGAAACAGTGCTTCTCTGGTCACTATGACTCATATAGCCAGCCAGTTTCATGATGATCCACCCTGATCCAGGGTAACCAAACTCTCCTATTTGGAGAGGTTACTATGTAAGGCGCCTTGCCAATGTCGCTACATCAACCTGATGTTATCCCAGAGACAGTGAAAAAACGACTAGACAGCCCATGCTGGTAGTAAACCTCAAGCTGGGTCAGACAGACTGCTCCATTTTGGAGTTTACGGAGGTTAATAATGAGACCTACTTACCAGTGTCTCTAGCCCCAGGTCGCTTACCTTTGCTGGAGTTTCAGCGAAGTTCCATTTGCAGACTCTGTCCATCATGTTTGTCATTTCTGTTAGATAGCTGATGCCGCTGGCCAACTTCTCTTGTAGTGGCTAGTCCGTCCCTGACGGAGCAGCAATTTTAGAGGCAAAAGCACACCGCTTTCCCTAGTGTGATTGTTGTACATCACGCATTAAAGCACGGGATCCCGGCACATAGTCATGTTCGGGCTCATGTTTGGAGTTAGTCCGTATTGACCTTTGACACTCTCTTAGAGTGGGAGTAAAACATCATGCATTAAAGCATGGGATCCCGGCCGATGGTCATGTTCGGGCTCGTGTATGGAGTAAAATTGCACCCTGAACCAGGTGTTGCCATATCCATATGCCTCGAACTGTCTGTGCATGCTTCTATACCAAGCCTATTTTGCGACACCATCTCCGATAGTCTTTCGGGTGGGAGGAAAATGCGAACCTTGAAACCAAGGCAGCTGCAGGCATATGACTTGAACTGCCTGTGTATGCTTCCGTGATACGGGGCATAATATATATGGCTCCATCTTCATACTTCATACATCCGAATGGGAGGGCTTATGCAAACCTGAACCAGGAGCTGCCTCAGGCATGCGTGCATATACTTTAGCACCATCTCCATCACTACGTTCAACTGAGTGGGAGGAATTGCAACCCTGAACCAGGAGCTGCCTCAGGCATGAATGCATATACTTTAGCACCATCTCCATCACTACGTTCATCTGAGTGGGAGGAATTGCAACCCTGAACCAGGAGCTGCTGCCTGACATGCCTTCATAAGACGGAGCACTCCTTGTGTAATAATTTGATTCATCAGATGTTCATAATGAGACAAACCCCAATCATGTCTGACATAGATGTCCCAAGACTTGGCTAAGACTTTGTCCCGACTTGGGGTTGCCATGGCAGGTCCAATTCCACTACACCTTTTTATTGGTGTACGTGATAATAAATGTTCCTTGTAATTTTTCTCTTTTAAAACATAAACTAAATTGGCATGATAATACATATTTATGATATTGCCAAGAATAAAACCTGAACTGATATTATAAATCAGAGGATACCAGCACAATGGTGCAGCTGGTAGAGCTGACGCCAGAGACCTGGGCTTACAGCACCAGACCAGGCTTCGATCCTGACCAAAGATATATCTGTGTGGAGTTTGCAGCTCATAAGAAGTATTGGTTATGATAGTCACAAACGTGACCCTGTGGCAACTGTTATAAATGCCAACTTTAAATGCCGTCCAATTAAAAGAACACACCATATGTGGATATAACATAGCTGTAGCAGCAACTCAGTTAAATTTGTTTGGTGCTACAGCAGGCTGAACGTACCTATTTTAAAAGCTCACCTGCGGCTGGAAATCTCCTGTAGTAACACCCGCAATTTATGAATGTAAGTTGCTGAATTTGTAACTCTGGCTGCCTGCTCCCGCGTGGAGCTGTGATGTCGGCAGCCTCTATTATTAGGGCCGTCTGCTGAAGACTGTAACGGCTACAGCCGTGAACCCAGTTTTAAACTAGCCTGTCGGTCTCTGAACTGGGCGGTCTCCTGCCGTGCAGACTAACCGCACGAAGCCCTCTAACTTGAGCCGCTTGCTCACGTTGGAAACTTCGGCAAAAATATATCCTACGCTAGCTCCAGTGGAGCGGCTACTTTTTTGGGGGCCCGCAATAGAACGGCCCGAAAAAAACTGACTACCTTGCAGAGCAGCGCGGGAACTGCTCTGACTAACGCCGTGCGCTAGACGTAAAGACGCGCATGCGGTCTGGCGGGTTTCTTCACGTAGTCACTCACGTGACTTTGAAATAAAATAACCACACTAAACTAAACAATGAGGTGTAGTTGAACACCTCCGCTCAGTCCGCCTTAACAAACCTGACCTCCCGGTGGCTCAGCACTTCAACTCCCCCTCCCATTCCGTATACGACCTTTCTGTCCTGGGTCTCCTCCATTGTCAGAGGCCCAGCGCAAATTGGAGGAACAGCACCTCGTATTTCGCTTGGGAAGTTTACACACCAGCGGTATGAACATTGACTTCTCTAACTTCAAGTAACCCTTGCTTTCACTCTCTCTCCATCCCCTCCCCCTTCCCAGTTCTCCCACCAGTCTCACTGTCTCCGACTACATTCTATCTCTGTCACGCCCACTTCCCTGACATCAGTCTGAAGAAGGGTCTCGACCCGAAACGTCGCCCATTCCTTCTTTCCAGAGATGCTGCCTGTCCCGCTGAGTTACTCCAGCGTTTGTGTCTACACTACACTAAACTAAACTAAACTAATAGAAAATAGGCAATAGGTGCAGGAGTAGGCCATTCAGCCCTTCGAGCCAGCACCACCATTCAATGTGATCATGGCTGATCATCCCCAATCAGTACCCCGTTCCTGCCTTCTCCCCATATCCTCTGACTCTGCTATCTTTAAGAGCCCGATCTAGCTCTCTCTTGAAAGCATCCAGAGAACCCGAGCGGAATCCAGAGTGGAATCAAGGGATATGGGGAGAAGGCAGGAACGGGGTACTGATTGGAGACGATCAGCCATGATCACAATGAATGGTGGTGCTGGCTCAAGGGGCTGAATGGCCTCCTCCTGCACCTATTTTCCATGTTTCTAACCGGCCTCCACCGCCCACTGAGGCAGAGAATTCCACAGACTCACAACTCTCTGTGAGAAAAAGTGTTTCCTCGTCTCCGTTCTAAATGGCTTACCCCTTATTCTGAAACCGTGTGGCCCCTAGTTCTGGACTCGCCCAACATCGGGAACATGTTTCCTGCCTCTAGCGTGTCCAGTAAACTAAACTAACGTAACAAGCCATGTTCCGATTCTGCCAGATTATCTTGCAATTACAGGCTGCACCATTTCCCAGCTTTGGGTCAACCAGAAACTTTTGCAATTTTAAGCTATTATAGAACGGTGTTGCACAATTTCCAATCCCATCTGCTGTTCATTCAAAGATGATTCAAACAAATTATTCGTTGCAGATGAAGTGAATGACGTCATCTGTATGAGAGGTGGGACAGACTTGAGCAGGATTTTTTCTCGGATATGTGTGCCGTGCTAACCTTGCCTTTAAACTTTTCTTCCAGGTATTCTGCGGCAGAGTCAAGATTCCCGGGATGGCGGGACAGTCACACGCTGAGAGAATGGAGCGCCTGGGCTTTCACATTCTGGAGTTTAGAAGGATGAGCGGAGATCTCATTGAAACATGTAAGATTATTAAGGTTTTGGACACGCTAGAGGCAGGAAACATATTCCCGAGGGTACACAAAATGCTGGAGAAACTCAGCGGGTGCAGCAGCATCTATGGAGTGAAGGAGATAGGCAACGTTTCGGGCCAAAACCCTTATTCTGGCCCGTAAGACTTCTGAAGAAGGGTTTCGGCCCGAAACGTTGCCTATCTCCTTCGCTCCACAGATGCTGCTGCACCCGCTGAGTTTCTCCAGCATTTTGTGTAACCCTCGATTTTCCAGCATCTGCAGTTCCTTCTTTAACAACAACATGATCCCGATGTTGGGGGAGTCCGGTACTAGGGGCCACAGTTTAAGAATAAGGGGTGAGCCATTTAGAACGGAGACGAGGAAACACTTTTTCACACAGAGAGTTGTGAGTCTGTGGAATTCTCTGCACCAGAGGGGCAGTGGAGGCCGGTTCTCTGGATGCTTTCAAGAGAGAGCTAGATAGGGCTCTTAAAGATTAGCGGAGTCAGGGGATATGGGGTGAAGGCAGGAACGGGGTACTGATTGGGGATGATCAGCCATGATCACATTGAATGGCGGTGCTGGCTCAAAGGGCGAATGGCTACTCCTGGCACCTATTGTCTATTGACTATTGACTAATGATTGGGGATGTGCAAAGATTGGGGAGGGGTGGTGGGGGGGTGGGTCAGTCTACCCCACGACAGAAGGGGGAGGAGTTGTACAGTTTGATAGCCACAGGGAAGAAGGATCTCCTGTGGCATTCTGTGCTGCATCTTGGTGGGACCAGTGAATTGGGCCGAATGGCCTACTCATGGACCTATTGTCTATTGTCCTAGACTCTCCCACTAGTAGAAACAACCTATGCTCATCCACTTTATCCAAGGCTTTCACGATTCTGTTCGAGAAGGAACTGTAGATGCTGGAAAATCAAAGGTGGACAAAAGTGCTGGAGAAACTCAGCGGGTGCGGCTGCATCTATGGAAACATACATAGAAAATAGGCGCAGGAGCAGGCCATTCGGCCCTTCAAGCCTGCACCGCCATTCAATATGATCATGGCTGATCATCCAACTCAGTATCCCGTACCCGCCTTCTCTCCATACCCCCTGATCCCTTTAGCCACAAGGGCCACATCTAATTCCCTCTTAAATATAGCCAATGAACTGGCCTCAACTACCTTCTGTGGCAGAGAATTCCACAGATTCACCACTCTCTGTGAGAAAAATGTTTTTCTCATCTCGGTCCAAAAAGATTGCCCCCTTATCCTTAAACTGTGACCCCTTGTTCTGGACTTCCCCAACATCGGGAACAATCTTCCTGCATCTAGCTCTAAATTCTAGTGAGTACAAGCCGCGTCTATCCAGTCTTTCTTCATATGAAAGTCCTGACATCCCAGGAATCAGTCTGGTGAACCTTCTCTGTACTCCCTCTATGGCAAGAATGCCTTTCCTCAGATTAGGAGACCAAAACTGTACGCAATACTCCAGGTGTGGTCTCACCAAGGCCCTGTACAACTGCAGTAAAACCTCCCTGCTCCTATACTCAAATCCTTTTGCTATGAATGCCAACATACCATTCGCTTTCTTCACTGCCTGCTGCACCTGCATGGCCTACTTTCAATGACTGGTGTACCATGGACACCAGGTCTCGTTGCCATCTCCCCTTTTCCAAATCGCCACCATTGATAATAGTCTTACCTCCTGTTCTTGCCACCAAAGTGGATAACTCACATTTTATCCACATTATACTACATCTGCCATGCATTTGCCCACTCGCCCAACTATCCAAGTCACCTTGGAGCCTCCTACCATCCTCTTCACAGCTAACACTGCCTCCAGCTTAGTGTCATCCGCAAACTTGGAGATGTTGCATTCAATTCCCTCGTCCAAATCATTAATATATATTGTAATAGACTGGGGTCCCAGCTCTGAGCCCTGCGGTTACCCCACTAGTCACTGCCTGCCATTCTGAAAATGACCGTTTTACTCCTACTCTTTGCTTCCTGTCTGCCAGCCAGGTTCCTCTATCCACATCAATACTGAAGCTTCCCCAATACCGTGTGCTTTAAGTTTGTATACTAACCTCTTATGTGGGACCTTGTCGAAAGCCTTTCTGAAAGTCCAGATATAAACACATCCACTAGTTCTACCTTATCCACTCTACTTAGTTACATCCTCGAAAAATTCTATAAGATTCGTCAGACATGATTTACCTTTCGTAAATCCATGCTGACTTTGTCCAATGATTTCATCACTTTCCAAATGTGCTGCTATCCCATCTTTAATAACTGACTACAGAGTTATTAAAGATGTGCTGCTATCCCATCTTTAATAACTGACTATAACTGTAACCCCACTTTTTAAAAAAGGAGGGAGAGAGAAATGACAAATGCCCCATTATTACTCCAGATCTTTCCCACCCGTCAGACTAACTGGTCTGTAATTCCCGTTATTTTCTCTCTCGTCCTTTCTTGAAAAGTGGGAGAACATTAGCTACCCTCCAATCCACTGGATCCTGAATCTATTGAACATTGGAAAATGATCACCAATGCGTCCAACTATTTTCTAGAGCCACCTCCCTGAGGACCCTGGGATGACAGAACCATCAGGCCCAGGGATTTATCATCCTTCAGTCCCATTAGCCTACCCAATACTATTTTCTCGCCTAATGAAAAATTTCTTTCAGTTCCTCTAACCCCTTAATTATCCTCTGTCCTCCAGTACATCTCGGAGATTGTTTGTGTCCTCCTTAGTGAAGACAGATCCGAAGTACCTATTCAACTCTTCTGCCATTTCCTTGTTGCCCAAAATAATTTCACCCGTGTCTGCCTTCAAGGGACCCACATTTGACTTTGCTACTCTTTTTCCCTTAACATATCTAAAGACGCTTTTTTACTGTCCTTCTTTATATTCCTGGCCAGTTTCTCCTCGTACTTCATCTTTTCAGCTGTATTGCCGTTTTGTTTCCTTCTGTTGTCCTATGAAAGTTTCCCAATCCTCCGGCTTCCGGCTATCTTTGCTGTGTTATACATCTTTTATTTTAGTTTTATTCTATCCCTAACTTCTCTTGTCAGCCACAGTTGCCTCCTACTCGCCTTAGAATCTTTCTTCCTTTTTGGAATGAAATGATCCTGCGTCTCTGGATTATGCCCAGAAATTCCTGCCATTGCTGTTCCACCATCATGCCTGCTAGGATCCCTTTCCAGTCTACCTTGGGGCAGCTCCCCTCTCATGCCTTCATAGTCCCCTTTGTTCAACTGCATCACTGGCCACTTCCGATTTAACGTTCTCCTTCTCAAATTGCAGATTAAAACTAACCATCATTATGATCACTATCTCCAAGCAGTTCCTTTACCTCGAGTTCTCTTATCATATCTGGTTCATTGGACAACACTAAATCCAGAATTGCCTTTTCTCTGGTCGGCTACATTACAAGCTGCTCTAAGAATCCATCTCGGAGCATTCTAACAACTCCCTTTCTTGGGGTCCTACGAACCAACCTGATTTTCCAGTCTTCCTGCATATTGAAATCTCCATCACCACAGTGGCATTACCTTTGTTATGTGCCAGTTTTAACTCCTGTTGCAACTTACACCCCACATCCAGGCTACTATTTGTGGGTCTGTAAATAACACCAATTAGTGTCTTCTTGCCTTTACAATTCCTCAACTCAAATCCACAGTGACTCTACCTCGTCAGTCAGTCCGTATGTCTTCCCTCGCAAGGGGACTGAATTCCCTCCGTCACCAGCAGAGCTACCCCCCTCCTCTGCCCACCTGCCTGTCCTTTCGATAGGATGTATGACCCTGAATATTAAAGTTCCCAGGCCCGAGATCCTCCTGCAGCACGTCTCAGTAATCCCCGCAATGTCATATCTACCAACCTCTAACTGAGCCTCAAGCTCATCCACTTTATTTCTTATACTTTTGCGCATTCTTTATACAATACTTTTAATTCCTTACGCATCTCACCTTTCACATCGATCCCTATTACACTCGACCATACTCTCCTATCCTTTTGTGAGCTTCCTTTCCCGTTAATTCTGGGGTGATTAACCATCCCTTTACTCTCTTTCCCTCTAATTCCATCGTCGACTATCTCATTTGACACCGCACCCCCCCTTATTTGACACCCCACCCCCCCTTATTTGACACCCCCACCCCCTTATTTGACCCCCGGTCCCCCGCTATTTCCACGAAGGAAATAGCAACAAAGGAGCGAAGGAAATAGGCAAAATTTCCGGCCGGAACGTTGCCCATTTCCTTTCACTATTCTGTATGTTTCAATTAGGTCCCCACTGCCCTCATCCTTCAATGAGTTCCTCCCCTCAGCCCCATCCAGCTCCAACCTCAGCCAGTTCTAACCTCCCCAGTGTGTGGCTTAATGAGTGGTTGCTGGCTTCAGGCCCTGTGTGTGTGTGTGTGTGTGGGTTGATGAGCGGGAAGTGCAGTCACTTCACCCCAGCTAGTGTCAGCAGTCGGGAAACGCAAATCTCCTCTCTCTCTCTCTCTCTCTCTCTCTCTCTCAATCTCTCTCCGACCAACACCCAGTTAACCCTTTGCAACCCCCCTCCCCCCCCACCCCACCATCATCGTGGATCCCCAGCATTTGAAAAGGTGAGATTAATACTCCTCCCCACTTCGTCACGCAGAGGAAATTAGTCAGAAAACAATTTTCGGGAAAAATGGAAGTGAAAACAGAGTTTGGTTGCATAATTTTCTGTTCTGCTCTGTGTGTGTGTTAGTCATTTACTGTGTTGAAGTTTCTGCAAGAAAGATGTGATTACATTTGCCGAGCCTTTTGCCTTATATATATATATAATTGTACGCTCATCGATATTCCTGGGTAACTGTGTGTGTGAGTTGCTTTCAGACGAGACAGCTGGTCAAACCCGGTATTAATTTTAATTCAATGAATGTTCTGAATCGTTAGTGTTGGTCAATATTCGCTGCAGTTCCCATCCAGCGGGCAGTTTGTGAGTTTGTAACTGGCGGAGATGTGTAATGAGGAACTGCGGATGCTGGTTTAAACCGAAGTTAAACGTATTTGCAAAGACAGACCCAAGAAAAGCTGGAGTAACTCAGCTGGACAGGCAGCATCTCTGGAGGGAAGGAACGGGTCGGGACCCTTCCTCCAGTGCGGGTAGCTCAAACCCAAGTGTCATTGCCACAGATTTGATCATTTTGCTGTTTTGCTGATGTCACTATTTATCTGTTATATAAATAGTGAAGAGTCTGAAGAAGGGTCTCGACCCGAAACGTCACCTATTCCTTCACTCCATAGATGCTGCCTCACCCGCTGAGTTTCTCCAGCATCTGTGGAGCGAAGGAATAGATAACGTTTCGGGTCGAGACTCTTCTGGGTCTCGACCCGAAACGTCACCTATTCTTCATCGGTCAGAAGAAGGGTCTCGACCCGAAACGTCGCCTATTTCCTTCGCTCCATAGATGCTGCCTCACCCGCTGAGTTTCTCCAGCATTTTTGTCTTCCTTCGATGTTTCCAGCATCTGCAGCTCCTTCTTAAACATTTATCTGTTAATGTCACTATTTACTCATTTCAATATTCGATCATTTCAGTGTTTATTAATATAAATATTTGATATCAGTATTTACAAATTCCCTTTAATATCTGACTGTATTAATTCCATTATTTATTAATTTCTCAGTTTTGGTATTTTCATATTTTGTTAATGTTACTATTAATGTCACTATTTGATAATATCAGTATTTGTCAATTTCACTGATAATATCAGTATTAATTTCACTATTTATTAATTTTACTTTGATAGTCAAAAGTTTTGTGTGTTTCATAATGTCACTATTTGATAATACAGTATTTATTAATTTTAATTTTTGGTAATATCAATATTTATTAATTTCACTAATTGATATAATTGTATAAAAGTCAAGTCACTTTTATTTCTAGAGCACATTTAAAAATCAACGCTCATTGGCCAAAGTGCTTTACATTGGTGGAGGTACTAACGCTATACAACAGCGGTTCATAGATTAAGTACACACATCACTACATACATATAGCCCTCCCTCAGAGGACATCAAGAAAGGCTTGAGAATAAAGATGAACTTTAAGTCTCGACTTAAAGGAGTCGATGGAGGGGGCAGTTCTGATGGGAAGAGGGATGCTGTTCCACAGTCTAGGAGCTGCAACCGCAAAGGCGCGGTCGCTCGCCCCTGAGCTTATGCCTAGACCGCGGGATGCTCAGTAACCCCACGTCGGCCGATCTGAGGGACCTGGAGGTGGTGCGGTGGGTGAGCAGACTTTTGATGTCGGTGGGGGCAAGCCCGTTAAGGGCTTTGTAAACATAAAGGAGAATCTCGGAACCGCACAGGGAGCCAGTGGAGAGAGGCCAGGATCGGGGTGATGTGGTCCTTTTTCGGGTGCCCGTCAGGAGTCTCGCTGCGGCGTTTTGGACCAGTTGCAGGCGGGACAGGGAAGATTGGCTGATGCCAGTGTAGAGGGAGTTGCAGTGCAGGATAATATCAGTATTTTTAAATTTTATTGCATAATAATTTTACTATTTAATATACACTTTTTTAATGTCACTGCATATTACAGTTACTAGTTGATAATATCAGTATTCATTAATTTTATTACATATTGATTTTGCTATTTAATAATACAGTATTTTTTAATGTCACCATATATTACATTTGCCAGTTGATTATATCAATATTTATTAATGTCACTATTTGGTATAATTTTACAATTTTTGGCCATGTTACTATTTGTTAATGAAGTTTGTTAATTTTCCAATTTGTTCATTTAGTTATTTCTCCACGTCAGAATTCACTAATTTCACTATATCTGACCAAATAACTAATGCTGGATTATTTTTGCCAGTAGGGTTGGATTATTGAGGCGGGAGGATTCTGATCCGGTTTCACCAACGTTACTTGTGCAAAGATTACATTCCGGTAGGTAGCCAATGTTTCTTCCTCTCTCCTGATCCATCTCGGTTCTCCTTCATGCACCCCCTCCCCACCCCATTGCTCCCTTGGTTTTGTCTCCCCATCTCCCACACACTTAATCCCACACACTTAATCCTTCCTGGATCCAGTTCCAACTGCTCAGCATCTCCTGGTCTCTGGAACTGATGCGCTACAATGCTGAGAACTATATTCTGCACGCTGTATCTTCCCCTTTGCTCATCCGATTGCCCTTCAGTTTGGCTTGATTGCATTTACGTATTAAGTTTAGTTCAGAGATACAGCGCGGAAACAGGCCCTTCGGCCCACCGAGTGCGAACCGACCAGCGATCCCCGCACACCAACACCATCCTACACACACTTGGGACAATTTGTACATTTTAGACCAAGACCAATTAATGTACAAACCTGCGACGTCTTTGGAGTGTGGGAGGAAACTGAAGATCTCGGAGAAAACCCATGCAGGTCACGGGGAGAACGTGCAAACTCCGTACAGACAGCGCCCGTGGTCGGGATCGAAGCTAGGTCTCTGGCGCTGTGAGCGCTGTAACGCAGCAAATCTACCGCTACCCCACCGTGCCGCCTTTCTGTGCTGGTTCAATTCCAACATCACGTGGAGTTGCGTTTTTTATCATATGAGGGATAGACGTGGCCATCCGTCAGTGCAGCAACACCATTCTTGATCTTGCTGTAATGAGGGACAGCCAAGTCTGTCTTTCTCGTCTAACAACCTAACCTTCGGTCTCCAAGACGCAGGTAAATTTTGGGTAAAAAATAGCGTCTTCATGGCCGGGAAATACGGTAATTGGCTTCAGTAAAAGTTGTAAATCGTCCGTAGTGTGAGTGGGACAGTGTTAAGGGCCTGTCCCACTGTACGTGCTAATTCAAGAGTTCTCCCGAGTTTGCCTTGATTGGAACTCGGAGAATTACGGTAATAACCGCTCGTCGCTACTCGGGGCTCTCGTGGACATTTTTTAACGTTGAAAAACCTTCACACGTCTTGACGAGCTTACCGCTTTTCCCGCGTACCTGCCGTCAGCGTTACCAGGCACTAAGGGACGTCCCCGAGCTCCGACGTACCCGCTACGTACATCCTACGTGCTTACCACCAGTTTGATTTTTTTTGTTAAACTCGGGAGAGCTCTTGAATTACCTTGTGCAGTGGGACTGGCCCTTTAGTGTGTGGCGATCGCTGGTCGATGCATACTCGGTGGGCCTAAGGGCCTGTTTCCACGCTGTATCTCAAAGGTCTAAAGGTTTAGGTATATTACTGTCACGTACGTAGCGAGGTGCAGTGAAAAGCTTTGTTCTGCATGCTATCCAAACAGATCAGATAATACTACAGAAAAATACTATCAAGTCAAACTCCAGTCCAATAGGTAGAGCAAAGGGGAAGATACAGAGTACAGGATATAGTTCTCAGCATTGTAGCGCACCAGTTCCAGAGACAAAGTCCAACGTCCGCAACAGGGTAAATTCACATGCGATGAGGTTCAGGTACAATGAAAATTGAATTCAGGTACGGGGAGAAAAGATGAGGCACGAAGGCAAGCTAGCCAAGAATATAAAGCAGGATAGTAAAAGCTTCTTTAGGTATGTGAAGACCAAAGTTGGAGCATTGAAGACCGAAAAAGGTGAATTTATTATGGGGAACAAGGAAATGGCAGATGAGTTGAACAGGTACTTTGGATCCGTCTTCACTAAGGAGGACACAAACAATTTTCCTGATGTACTAGTGGCCAGAGGATCTGGGGTGACGGAGGAACTGAAGGAAATCCACATTAGGCAGGAAATGGTGTTGGGTAGACTGATGGGACTGAAGGCTGATAAATCCCCAGGGCCTGATGGTCTGCATCCCAGGGTACTTAAGGAAGTGGCTCTAGAAATCGTGGATGCATTGGTGATCATTTTCCAATGTTCTATAGATTCAGGATCAGTTCCTGTAGATTGGAGGGTAGCTAATGTTATCCCACTTTTTAAGAAAGGCGGGTGAGAGAAAACAGGGAATTATAGACCAGTTAGCCTGACATCGATGGTGGCGAAGATGCTGGAGTCAATTATAAAAGATGAAATAACCGAACATTTGGATAGCAGTAACAGGATCGGTCCGAGTCAGCATGGATTTACGAAGGGGAAATCATGCCTGACGAAACTTCTGGAATTTTTTGAGGATGTAACTAGGAAAATGGACAAGGGAGAGCCAGTGGATGTGGTGTGCCTGGACTTTCAGAAAGCATTTGATAAGGTCTCACATAGGAGATTAGTGGGCACAATTTGGGCACAGGGTATTGGGGGTAGAGTGCTGACATGGATAGAGAAGTGACTGGCAGACAGGAAACAAAGAGTAGGGATTAACGGGCCCCTTTCAGAATGGCAGGCAGTGACTAGTGGGGTACCGCAAGGCTCGGTGCTGGGACCGCAGCTATTTACAATATACATCAATGATTTAGATGAAGGGATTCAAAGTAACACTAGCAAATTTGCAGATGACACACAGCTGGGTGGCAGTATGAACTGTGAGGAGGATGCTATGAGGATGCAGGGTGACTTGGACAGGTTGGGGGAGTGGGCAGATGCATGGCAGATGAAGTTTAATTTTGGTAAATGTGAGGTTATCCACTGGTAGCAAAAACAGGAAGGCAGATTACTATCTAAATGGCGTCAAGTTGGGAAAAGGGGAAGTACAACGGGATTTGGGGGTCCTTGTTCATCAGTCTATGAAAGTAAGCATGCAGGTACAGCAGGCAGTGATGAAAGTGAATGGCATGTTGGCCATTATAGACCTATTGTGGAATTCCCTGCCACAGAGGGCAGTGGAGGCCAAGTCACTGGATGGATTTAAGAGAGAGTTAGATAGAGCTCTAGGGGCTAGTGGAGTCAAGGGAAATGGGGAGAACGCAGGCACGGGTTATTGATAGGGGACGATCAGCCATGATCACAATGAATGGTGGTGCAGGCTCAAAGGGCCGAATGGCCTCCTCCCGCACCTATTGTCTTTGTTTCTATGTTTCTATGTTTCTATGTTTCTTCTTCTTCTTCTGTTGTCTGTCTTTTAGACCTGCAGCTCCGTTGAGGCGAGCCCCAAGGCCAACGTGTCATCGTCCAGGTCAATCAGACCTCGTTCACCATTCTGTGGCCGGTGTTGGGGAAACTGGTGTTTATCAATGTTTCCATGATTGAGGCAGTGCAGCGCAGGTTCACGAGATTGATTGTCCATTATAGACCTATTGTCTATTGTCTATTGTCTGTGCTCACAGGAACATGAACCACAGCAACTGGAGCCACGTTGAGTTCATCCTCCAAGGAGTCCCCAATGGGGACGGCCACCACCGGGTGATCTTCTTGGCCTTCATGTTGGTGTACATCGCCATCTTGTTGGCCAACGGGACCATCATGTACCTGATCAAGATGGAGCCCAGGATGCACAACCTCATGTACTACCTGCTCTGCCTCCTGGCCCTGATCGATGTGGTCCTGGGCAACGTGACCATCCCCAAGCTGCTGGCCATGTACTCGTCGCGCTCCATGCTCATCTCCCTGGAGGCCTGCGCCGCCCAGATGTTCTTCGTCTACTGCACGGCCCTGAGCGAGTCCACGCTGCTGGTGGCCATGGCGTTCGACCGCTACGTGGCCATCTGCCACCCCTTCCGCTACCACCGGCTGACGCTGCCGCGGGTCCTGCTGGCCGTCGGCGGGGTGATCCTCCTGCGGGCCTCCTGCTTCGCGGCCGTGGCTGCCCTCCTGACCCGGGCCACCTACTGCCACTCCAACTACATCCAGAACTGCTACTGCAACTACGGCGAGCTCTCCCAGCTGGTGTGCAGCGGCACCCTGGCCAGCGACGTCATCACCTACCCCTTGTCCTTCCTCATCACCCTGCCCGACAGCTCCCTCATCGGCTACTCCTACTTCAAGATCTTCAGGTAGGTATGTTAGAATACTTACCTTCAGCTGCAGTTCTGCCACTGGTGTTGTGCGCGAACATGGCGCCTTTGAGGGGGGGGGATTAAAATGCCGTTTTCCCCTTCCTGTCCGAGATATATTTACTCGGGCTGCTAGCTGATGCTGTAAAATCGTTCCGACTTCCGTTCTCGGCTGTTGTTAAAAAAAATCGCGGGACAATTTAATCGCTGGAATAGAATAAAAAAGCGACTTCTAACGCCGACAACGCCAACAATGGGACAGATCTCACGTAGGTGACAAAACGCGGGGTAAGCCGTCTATTTTACGTATAAACTTGCTTCATAGGATGACTTTAATCAAAATTTCATTGGCGAAAATGTGATTATGTAAATATACAACCCGGCAGTATTTTTCCTGCCGATATGGGGTTCAATTTCACCACAAACCGCAACGTTCCAATCGATCGCATTCCACAAAAACCCACTCGCAGGATGATTAAAACGCCCATTAATTTACGGGAATTAAACACTACATTCCTTCCATTTGGCCTATAAATTCATGACAATGAGATTTAAAAATCATGTTATATTGTGAATTCTTGTGTGAATGTTATTTGGACATTTAGGCTATTTAAAAATGTTAATCTTTTCTTAAGAAATGGATAGATGTTTAGATCTAGTAATTGAATTTTGTAATTAGCTACAATTAGGTAACTAACTAATTATATGCTTTAATTTCAGGTCATCCAAGTAAGATTGTTTCATATTTGTTTCAGAATGCTTCAACCCACAATAACTGAATAATGTCTTAACAGTTCTCATAATTTTTAAGAAAGTTATGGGCTTTTGACTGTCCTCGATCACAGCTTTTGTGTTAAGTCAATGGAAAAGCAATAGGGAACAAGATGCTAAGTTCCGAGTATGAAAATGGCCATAACTTTTTTAATACTGAAGATATGAAAGTGAATTAAGTGTCAATGAGACCACACCTGGAGTATTGCGTACAGTTTTGGTCTCCTAATCTGAGGAAAGACATTCTTGCCATAGAGGGGGTACAGAGAAGGTTCACCAGACTGGTTCCTGGGATGGCACGACTTCCATATGAAGAAAGACTGGATAGACTTGGCTTGTACTCGCTAGAATTTAGAAGATTGAGGGGGGATCTTATAAAAACTTACAAAATTCTTAAGTGGTTGGACAGGCTAGATGCAGGAAGATTGTTCCCGATGTTGGGGAAGTCCAGAACAAGGGGTCACAGTTTAAGGATAAGGGGGAAGTCTTTTTGGACCGAGATGATAATTTTTTTTTTTCACACAGAGAGTGGTGAGTCTGTGGAATTCTCTGCCACTGAAGGTAGTTGAGGCCAGTTCATTGGCTATATTTAAGAGGGAGTTAGATGTGGCCCTTGTGGCTAAAGGGATCAGAGGGTATGGAGAGAAGGCAGGTACAGGATACTGAGTTGGATGATCAGCCATGATCATATTGAATGGCGGTGCAGGCTCGAAGGGCCGAATGGCCTACTCCTGCACTATTTTCTATGATTCTATGGCTCTATATTTGTTTCAAAATGCTTCAATCTACAATAACTGAAAATGTCTTTCAATTCTCTTAATTTTTAAGAAAGTTATGGGCTTTAGACTGTCCTCGATCACAGCTTTTGTGTTAAATCAATGGAAAAGCAATAGGGAACAAGATGCTAATTTCCGAGTATGAAAATGGCCATAACTTTTTTAATACTGAAGATATGAAAGTGAATTAAGTGTCAAATTAAACTTCTTTTTATGC
This sequence comes from Okamejei kenojei, assembly GCA_035221665.1. Classification (NCBI taxonomy): domain Eukaryota; kingdom Metazoa; phylum Chordata; class Chondrichthyes; order Rajiformes; family Rajidae; genus Okamejei; species Okamejei kenojei. The sequence goes on along the minus strand of CM069136.1, from coordinate 17,666,772 downwards.
TCTATCTGATGGGATAAATTGCAGACTTGATTTTTTTAAAATCTCAAACTCTGTAACGTTGCTGTTTCAGGGCGGCGTCGAGGAGTGGCCGGGGGGAGGCGCGCACCAAGGCGCTCCACACCTGCACCACCCACATCTGCGTCCTGCTCCTCTTCTACACCAGCGCCCTCTTCGAGTTCGTCATGTACCTGGTGCCCGCGCTCTTCTCCTCCGAGCTCCACTTTGTGGTGGCCGTCACCTTCGTCATCTTCCAGCCCATCTTCAACCCCATCATCTACGGCGTACGGACCACCGAGATCAGGAACGCCTTCCTCAAGCTGCTGGGCCGCAAGAGGATCGCTGCCGACGGGGCTTGAACCCGGCCGATGCCTGGACAGAGCCAAGCTCACGTCAAGTCACTTTTATTTCAATAGCACATTTAAAAAACAACTCTCGTTGGCCAAAGTGCTTTACATTGGTGTAAGAATAGTACAACAGACAACAGTGGTTCATAGATTAAATATGAACATCACTACATACACATAGCCCTCGCTCAGAAGATGTCAAGATTGGCTTGGGAGTAGAGATGAGTTTTTAGTCTCGACTTAAAGGAGTCGATGGAGGGGGCAGTTCTGATGGGAAGAGGGATGCTGTTCCACAGTCTAGGAGCTGCAACCGCAAAGGCGCGGTCGCCCCTGAGCTTATGCCTAGACCGCGGGATGTTCAGTAACCCCACGTCGGCCGATCTGAGGGACCTGGAGGTGGTGTGGTGGGAAAGCAGACTTTTAATGTAGGTGGGGGCAAGCCCGTTAAGGGCTTTGTAGACAGGTGGCGAGGATGCTTCCACTCACAGAGGGGACAATAGACAATAGACAATAGACAATAGGTGCAGGAGTAGGCCATGTTTCCTGCCTCTAGTGTGTCCAAGCCCTTAACAATCTTATATGTTTCAATAAGATCCCCTCTTATCTTTCCAAACTCCAGGGTGTACAAGCCCAGCCGCTCCATTCTCTCAACATATGACAGTCCCGCCATCCCGGGAATTTCAGAAGGTTAGAAGTGGCTGAGGTTAGAGCTGAACGGGGCTGAGGGGAGGACTTCATTGAAGGGTGAGGGCGGTGGGGGGGGGGGGCTTCATTGAATGTACAGAATAGTGAAAGGAAATAGGCAATGTTTCGGGATGAAACCCAAAATGGTTTCGGCCCGAAACGTTGCCTATTTCCTTCGCTCCACATATGCAGCCGCACCTGCTGAGTTTCTCCAGCACTTTTGTCCACCTTCGATTCTCCAGCATCTGCAGTTCCTTCTCAAACAGAATCGTGAAAGCCTTGGATAAGAGGGAATTCCTTTAGGACCGAGATGAGGAAAACATTTTTCACACAGAGAGTGGTGAATCTGTGGAAGTCTCTGCCACAGAAGGTAGTTGAGGCCAGTTCATTGGCTATATTTAAGAGGGAGTTAGATGTGGCCCTTGTGGCTAAAGGGATCAGGGGGTATGGAGAGAAGGCAGGTACAGGATACTGAGTTGGATGATCAGCCATGATCATATTGAATGGCGGTGCAGGCTCGCAGGGCCGAATGGCCTACTCCTGCACCTATTTTCTATGTTTCTATGTTTCTATGGATAGAGTGGATGTGGAGAGGATGTTTCCACTGGTGGGAGAGTCTAAGACAATAGACAATAGGTGCAGGAATAGGCCATTCGGCCCTTCGAGCCAGCACCGCCATTCACTGTGATCACGGCCGATCGTCCACAATCAGTACCCCGTTCCTGCCTTCTCCCCATATCGCCTGACTCCGCTATCTTTAACAGCCCTATCTAGCTCTCTCTTGAGAGTAAGTAAGTAAGTAAGTTTATTGGCGAAGTATTCACATACAAGGAATTTGCCTTGGTGCTCCGCCCACAAGTAACAACATGACATACAGTGACAGTTACGAGTGACTCAGAAAACACCAAATATTAATAATAATAAAACATTAATGATAAAACACCATTGATCAAGCATGTGAACCAACAAAATACCAGATCAAAGGGAGGCTACAGATTTTTGGCTGTTGAGTAGACTACTCGTGGATAAAAACTGTTTTTTTATCCACGTATCCAGTGAACCGGCCTCTACCGCCCTCTGAGGCAGAGAATTCCACAGACTCACAACTCTCTGTGTGAAAAAGTGTTTCCTCGACTCCGTTCTAAATGGCTTACTCCTTATTCTTAAACTGTGGCCCCTGGTTCTGGACTCCCCCAACACCGGGAACATGTTTCCTGCCTCTAGTGTGTCCGAACCCTTAATAATCTTATATGTTTCAATGAGATCCCCTCTCATCCTTCTAAACTCCAGAGTGTACAAGCCCAGCCGCTCCATTCTCTCAGCATATGACAGTCTGGCCATCCCGGGAATTAACCTTGTAAACCTACGCTGCACTCCCTCAACAACAAGAATGTCCTTCCTCAAATTAGGGGACCAAAACTGCACACAATACTCCAGGTGTGGTCTCACTCGGGCCCTGTGGGTGACGTTTTCAGACTGATGTCAGGGGTGTGGGCGGTACAGAGATAAGTGCGTAGAGAAGGAAGTGTTAAAGGGGCTGTCCAACTTTGGCGACCTAATCTGCGAGTTTAGAAGAATGTCTTCGACCTTCAAACTCGCTGCGTGGTCAACACGTGGTCCCAGAAGGTCCTATGAGGTCGCTGGAACTCTCCTTCATGCTCGAGGGAAGTTCCCGAATACTCGTGGCTTCAGCTAGGTTGCGGTAAATTTTTCAACATGTTTTCCGCAAGTGAAATTTGGTCGGCATGGTTCTTCTTGACTCGTAGTGCAGTGGAGTGGGGTCGCTATTTAGTTACAGGCAGGCGAACGCACCTGTAGGCAATCTCCTTCGCTGATTTTCAGGACCAAGGAAGACCGACCGGTAGGTAAAATGCCCGCTAAACTTTATTATACTTCTTAAAAGTGTCTCCTCTCCTTCTCCCCCCCTTCTCCCCCACTTCTCTCCCCTTTCTCCCCCATTTCTCCCTCCCTTCTCCCCCCTTTCTCCCCCACTTCTCTCCCCCTCTCTCCCCCACTCTCCCCTCTCTCCCCCTCTCTCCTATAACTCCCCGTCTTTTAACTTTCTCTTCATCGCGAGTGTGAATTTCAGACAGCGCTCCCCCGCTTTCCCTGCCCCCCGCCTTTGCGGTGTGTGTGTGTGTGTGTGTGTGTGTGTGTGTGTGTGGTGTGTGTGTGCGTGTGTGTGCGTGTGTGTGTGTGCGTGTGTGGTGCGTGTGTGTGCGTGTGTGTGTGCGTGTGTGTGTGTGTGTGTGTGTGTGTGTGTGTGTGTGTGTGTGCGTGCGTGTGCGTGTGTGTGTGTGTGTGCGTGTGTGTGTGTGTGTGTGTGTGTGTGTGTGTGTGTGTGTGTGTGTGTGTGTGTGTGTGTGTGTGTGTGTGTGCGGTCCGTCGATCCAGCTCGAGGTTTTACAGGCGAGTGCCCTTGAGCTTGAAGGTCGAAGACAGTCTTCTTAAAGGGGCTGTCCCACTGTACGAGCTAATTCAAGAGCTCTCCCGAATTTCCCCTGATTCGAGCTGGGAGAATTACGGTAATGGCCGCTTGTAGGTACTCGGGGGCTCTCACAGTGCTGAAAAAACTTCCCGAGCTTACCGCGTTTCCCGAGTACCTGCCGTTAGCATTACGAGCCGCTAAGAGACGTCTCCGAGCTCCGACGTACCCTCTACGTGCTTACCATTAGTTTGACTTTTTTTTTAACTCAGGAGAGCTCTTGAATTACCTCGTACATTGGTACAAGGGCTTAACTCGCGGATTAGGTCGCCCAAGTGGGACAGCCCCTTTAGGTGTAAAACCAAGACAAAGAGAATGGAGACCAAGGAAAATGTAAAACCCTGTAAGAATTGCAAGATAGGCTGACAGAATTGGAACATGGCTTGTTACGTTCGTTGAGTTTAGTGTCGTTTTTAGTGTAGTTTAGTGTAGTGAAGGTAGACACAAAATGCTGGAGTAACTCAGCGGGTCAGGCAGCATCTATGGAGAGAAGGAATGGGTGATGTCTCGGGTCGAGACCCTTCTTCAGACGTCTCTTCTCTCATGATTAAATGGCAGAGTTGACATGATGGGCCGAGGTGACTTAGGTGGACTGAGCGGAGATGTTCAGCGAGACGATGTCTCCATACTGAAGATAGACACAGAATGCTGGAGTAACTCGGCGGGACAGGCAGCATCTCTGGAGAGAAGGAATGGACGACGTTTAGGGTCGAGACCCTTCTTCAGACGTCTCTTCTCATCCCGAAACGTCACCCATTCCTTCTCTCCAGACATGCTGCCTGACCCGCTGAGTTACTCCAGCATTTAGTGTCTATCTCCGGTTTAAACCAGCATCTGCAGTTCCTTGCTACACACTATGTATTCTCACTGCGTGTATCGGTGTTGGCAAGTGTGTGTGTGCCTTCACCTAGAGTTATGAGGTTTTTGGTTGCACCATATGAAGTAAAGGTATTAACATGATTCATAATGCAAGATGATAAACAAAAGAAAACTGGAGGAATCACGTTCTGTAGCTGGAATATAAGGGGCGCTAATGAACCAATTAAAAGGGGTAAGATCTTTGCCCAATTAAAAGCTCTCAACAGTGACATCATTTTCTTACAAGAAACGCATCTAAAACATCAAACACAGATAAGCCTGAAGGCAAATTGGATTGGGCAAACATACTACTCTTCATTTACTTCTAAATCTAGCGGCACGCCTATTATCATTCGTAAAGGTATACCATTTAAATTAAAGAATACCATAGCAGATACAGAGGGGAGGTGCGTCATAGTCACGGGAGAAATTTATTCTACTCCACTTACTTTGAGAAATATTTATGCTCCTAATTTTGACAACCCCTAATTCTTTAGTAAAATTCTCGATATAATTTCAGAACTTAACTATCAAAATGTGATAATAGGGGGAGATTTGAATTGTGCTTTAGATCCATATCTGGATAAATCAGCAAAACAAAAAAGGACTAACATAAAATCTAAAACTAGTGAACTCCTAAATACATACATGAAAAATACCAACACAACAGATGTATGGAGGATCGCTAACCCAGTAGGTAGGGAATATTCATTTTATTCAACGATACATAAAACATATTCACGTATAGATTATTTCTTAGTGGACACAAAATTAATTCCATATACATATAATTCTAAATATCATAATAGTATTATTTCTGATCATTCCCCGTTAACTTTTTCTTTAAAATTAGAAGGAATGCCTGATAAAAAATCGTTCTGGAGGTTTAACCCCCAAATCTTAAATAACTCTCAAGGTTGTACATATTTAAAAGAGCAGATGATATTCTTCTTTGAGACAAATGATACACCTGACACTTCACCCTCCTTATTATGGGAAACTTTTAAGGCATTTATTAGAGGAACTATAATTTCATATCAAGCTTTCCAAAATAAAAAGAATAACACTGAACAATTGCAGTTAGAACAAGAAATTAGACAATTAGATTTAGAAAATGCCAAAGAACCAACTATAGATAAACATAACAAGATAACAATACTAAAATATAAATTAAATAAAATTTTATCTGCCAGAATAATAAGATTATTTCAAATATCAAAACAAGAAAATTTCAAATTTGGTGATAAACCACATAAACTCTTAGCACACCAACTGAAAAAACGGGAAACAGAAAATACAATTACTAAAATTAAATCTGACAAAGGGGAATTACTAACACTACCTAAAGATATTAATAAAAGATTTGCTCAAGTTTGCCAAAATTTATATACATCAAAAACCTCTGCAAATAATACTCAAATTACAAATTTCTTAGACAATTGTAATCTTCCAAAATTAAATATGGTGGAACAAGAGGGATTAGGAGCTCAGATTACACTTCAGGAAATAGAAGAAACAATAAATTTGTTGAAGAATGGCAAAACGCCAGGACCCCAGATGGCTTTAGTAATGAATTCTATAAAAGATTCTACGAGATAATTTCTCCACGCCTGCAAGATTTATATATACACGCTTTTAAAGAAAATAAATTACCTGAAACACTAACTGAATCAACAATTACACTTATACCTAAAAAGGATAAAGATCTAGAAGACCCAGGCTCATATAGAGCCATATCACTTTTAAATACAGATCAAAAAATATTAGCAAAGACCCTAGCGAGAAGATTGAGTAAATATGTTAGCAAACTAATAAACCCGGACCAAACAGGGTTTATACCAAAGAGATACTCATTTAACAATTTGAGACAGCTGTTTAATATAATGTACTCACATAATACTGAAGAAGACCTAGAAAGCTTTTGATCAAGTAGCATGGCAATATTTATTCAAAGTATTGCAAAAATTTAACATGGGAGATAACTTTATCTCATGGGTAAAATTATTATACGATAAGCCAACGGCTAGAATACTGACTATTAATATATTATCCCCGAAATTTCAATTAGCAAGGGGCAATAGGCAGGGGTGCGCACTATCGCCCCTGCTATTTGTACTAGTGAAAGAGCCTTTAGCAGAAAGTATAAGAAATCATCCGAATATTCATGGATATAATACCAAACACTCAAATAATAAAATCTCATTATATGCAGACGACATATTACTACATATTACAAATTCGCAAATTAGCATACCAAATATACTAAATTTAATAGAGGAATTTGGTTCTTTTTCAGGATATAAAATAAACTGGAACAAAAGCGAAATTATGACGATAAAACCTCAAGAACCGACACATCTGTTGAAATTGCCTTTTAGAATTGCAACAGAAAAATTTAAGTATTTGGGCATCCAAATTACTAGTAAATATAAATCACTACTTAATGCAAACTATATGCCTTTATTAACTAAATTAAAGGGGTTGATTAAATTTTGGAAAACACTGCCGATGTCCTTAATAGGCAGAATAAATGCGATAAAAATGATCTTCTTACCACAAATACTGTACCTATTTCAATCAGTACCAATATATTTACCAAAAAAATTATTTAAAAAACTAGATTCTGATATTATAAACTTCATATGGGATTATAAATCACACAGAATTCAAAGAAAACACTTGTGCAAATCTAAAGAATCAGGGGGACTGACACTCCCTAACTTATTGTATTACTATTGGGCAGTGAATATTAAAAATATAATCTACTGGTTGGACAGTTCTGCCCAACAGGTAGATTGGATAAGAGTGGAGAAAGAGGATTGTTCCCCTTATAACATAGGAGCAATCCTTTTTTCCCCGATGAAACTGAACAATATAATATATAAGAAAAATCCAATTATTCACAGTATAATACGAATTTGGAAACAAATAAAATTAACTTTAAAATCAAGAAAGCTATCGCTTCTTTCTCCAATAACTGATAATCCCTCACTCAAACCATCTATTATTGATAAAACGTTTAATCAATGGGAAAGAATAGGAATTAAAATGATGGGAGATATGTATGAAATGGGAAAACTTTTATCATTCCAACAATTACAACTAAAATATAATTTGAAAAGTAATCAATATTTCAAATATCTTCAAATTCAAGATTATTTGAAAAAATATATACAAGGATATCAAACTTTAGCCCCAGATTTATTGGAGGAAGGAATGAATAGAAAGACAGAATTAAGCAATTTAACATCATATCTATATAATATAATTCTAAATATAGAAACACCAACGACAGAGGCAATTAGAAGGGACTGGGAACAAAAGTTATTGATAAAAATTCCGAACGACAGGGGAAAAAAATCTATTATATGTAAATAGATGTTCAATTAATGTAAGACACAACCTAATTCAATTTAAAATTTTACATAGATTATACTATTCAAAAACTAGACTGAATAAAATATTTTCAAATCTTTCCCCCATCTGCGACAAATGTCTAACTCAAAATGCCACTAGAGCACATTCCTTTGTCTCTTGTACAAAACTGCATAAATTTTGGAATGAAATTTTCGAATTTTTACAAAACTATTTAACACAAAATTGAACCCCAATACAGAACTGATTATCTTTGGATCAATGGAAGAGGGAAGTAAACTAACTATATTCCAAGAAGCTTTTCTTCATTACGGTTTAATAACAGCAAAAAAACTTATACTCAAATTTTGGAAAAACGCAACCGCGCCAACATTCAAAATGTGGATTTCAAATATATCGGAAACGCTACATCTTGAAGAAATTAGATTCCTCCTACTAGGAAAAATAGACCAATTCTTAAAGACTTGGTCTCCTTTTATCAACTTTTTACAAGTAGATGGTGCAACATATACATAACCTTAGAAATTAAATGGTTTAGAACCGGGTGACGGATGGGCAAAAATACGAAATAGGCTTAAAAAAACAAAATAAAAATAAAAAGTGTGTGTGCTACGGCACGGTCCCACGACTTTTGAATGGGACATGAGCGTCCGGGGGGGGGAGAGACTGTATCGGTGGCTCATTTGAAGCCGGCGCATGTGGATCTGAGCGAGCCAGTCCAGGTGGCCCAGACTCGCCATCTCGTGTCCCACCTAGTTCGCCCTTACCAGGAAATTAACCTTTGGCTGGGGACGTACGTACGAGGTCCGGCCAGCTCGTTCGGCTGCCCGACCGTTTTGGTTCCTCTGGTTCTGGGGGGAGGATGTAATGTGGCGGCACCAGGTGGTGGGCCACGCATTGTATATAACCTTCAGCTCTTGGGGGGGGGGGGGGGGTGGGTCACGTGTCGAGAGGTAGGGGTCACGGGTGCCCCTGGCGAGTATTTAAGGGGTTAATCGCGTGCGCACAGGGTCGGTGAGTGAGGAGAATTAGGGTAGCAATAAAGGACAAGAATTTCGGACAAACTTTGTGTCCGCCTCATTCTTTAACGGACAAGTCCGCGCCCGCTACACTTGTACAATACGCTTTCCTCACAACCACACCATCTACTTGTTGCCACTTTGAGAAAACCCATCATAAAACACGGCTGGATAAATATGAGATTTCCACACTGATAAAGACAATCGCTCAATGCAAGATAATGATTAACTCACGAACGAAGCAGAGTTTCCAATTTGTAAAAGCTAATATGATTTTCGGGACAATTTGTACCATAACTAAACACGGTGGCAATTTCAATTAAACCATTGGTTAATATTTAATCTGAGCCCATACGTGTCTTTAGTAACCGAGCTGCAGGACCAGATCATTACTGTAATGGCGGCACGGTGGCGCAGCGGTAGAGTTGCTGCCTCACAGCGCCAGAGGTCAGGGTTCAATCCTGACTACGGGTGCTGTGTGAGTGTGTGTGAGTGTGTGAGTGTGTGTGTGTGAGTGTGTGCGCGCACATGTGTACTTGAGTGTGTGTGTGTGTGTGTGTGTGTGTGTGTACATGAGTGCGTGTGTGTGAGTGTACATGAGTGCGTGTGTACATGAGTGTGTGTGTGTGTGTGTGTACATGAGTGCGTGTGTACATGAGTGTGTGTGTGTGTGTGTGTGTGTGTGTGTTTGTGTGAGTGTGTGTCGGTACATGAGTGTGTTTGTGTGAGTGTGTGTGTACATGAGTGTGTGTGTGTACATGAATGAGTATGTGTGTGTGTGTACATGAGTGTGTGTGTGTGTGTGTGTATGAGTGTGTGTGTACATGAGTGTGTGTGTGCGCGCGTGTACAAGATGTGTATGTGTGCGTGTGTGTACATGAGTGTGTTTGTGTGTGTGTACATGAGTGTGTGTGTGTGTGCAAGTGTGTGTGTGTGTACATGAGTGTGTGTGTGTACATGTGTGAGAGTGTGTATGTGTGTGTAGTGTACGTGTGTCGTGTTAGTGTGTGTGTGTGTGTGTGCATGTGTGTGTTAGTGCATCTGTGAGTATTAGTGTGTTAGTGTTTGTGTGTGTGTACATGTGTGTGAGTGTGTATGTGTGTGTAGTGTATGTGTGTTGTGTTAGTGACACGTGTTAGTGTGTGTGTGTGTGCATGTGTGTGTGTGTTAGTGCATCTGTGAGTATTAGTGTGTTAGTGTTTGTGTGTGTGTACATGTGTGTGTGTGCACGCGTGCATGCGTGTATGTGCGTGTGTACATGCGTGTCCTACCCTTGTACCCCGTTGCACACACATGTCATGAGGCGGGCCGTGTTTGAAGCTAGAAGACTTTATTTGTTTAGAGAGGGAGACAGCGTTTTCACGGTGACCGGGCGCTGAGGGGGGAGGGGGGGGGGAGGGGAGGGGGGAGACTGGTCACCAGAGGGGGAGAGAGGGAGGGGGGGTCGGGGCAGGGGGGAGAGAGGGGGGGGGTCGGGGCAGGGGGGAGAGGGGGTTAGAGGTTACAGCAGAGCGATCTCCGGGTCCCACATCCTTCAGGCTCCCCCTCCTCTGGTCTACGACAGACATTGGTCAAGATGGTTCCTCCCCGCATCTCACACTGCTGTCGGTTGAACGCTGTGTGTGTGGGGGGAGAGAGAGAGAGGGTTAGTGTCTGGGGTAGAGAGGAGGGAGAGAGAGAGGAGGGGGGAGAGAGAGAGGGAGGGAAGGGGAGAGACAATTGGTGCAGGAGTAGGCCATTCGGCCCTTTGATCCAGCATTCAATGTGATCACGGCTGATCATCCCCAATCAGTACCCCAGAGAACGAGGGAGGGGGAGACAGAGAGGGAAAGGAGGAGAGATAGAGTAGGGGAGAGAGAGAAAGGGAGAGATAGAGAAGGGGAGAGAGGGAGAGGGGAGAGAGAGCGAGAGAGAAGGGGAGAGAGGGGAGTAGAGAGAGAGAGAAGGAGAGAGAGAGTGGGAAAGAGAGAGAGAATGAGAGAGAGAGGTAGAGAGAGAGAATGGGAGAGGAGGAGAGAGAGAGAGGAGACAGTTAAAGGGAGAGATAGAATTTGGGGATGAGAGAGAAGGGGAGAGAGAGAAGGGGAGAGAAGAGTTAGTGCATGGGTCTGGGGGTGAGTGAGAGCGAGGGGGAGAGAAGGGGGGAGAGGGGAGAGGAGTTCACCGACCATCAGTACAAACATTGCCCAGACCCCCCCCCCTCCCTCCACACTCCCCCCGCACCCCTCTGTCCCCCATCAACCCTCCCTCTCTCCCCATCCCCACCTCTCCATCATACCACCCCACACTCCCCTCCCCTCCCTTTACTATCCCCCTCTCCTGCCTCCTCTCTCTCTCTATCCTCTCTTTTTCTCCTTCTCGCCAACCCGCTAATCTCTATCTCCTCCCCTCACTCTCTCACTTCCCCCTCTCTGCTTCTTCTCCCCTATATCATACCACACCCTCTCTGCCCCTCTTTCTCTTTCCCTCCTCACTCTCTCTCAGCCCCTCTCCTCTCCCCCACTCAGACCCCTCTCTCCCTTCTCTTTCTCCTCTCCCTCACACTCCTTTCTCTCTCTTCTCTCACCCCCTCATCATCCACATCACTCTGATGGTACAACACGGTGCTCCCTCTCTCCCTCTTCATCTCCGACTCCTCTCCCGCGCTATCCCCCTCTCATCCCCCCTCCTCTCCCCCCTCACCCCCACTCTCCCCCCTCTCTCCACCCCTCCGCTCTCATCTCCCCCCTCTCCTCTCCCCTCTCTCGCCTCCTCTCTCTCTCCCACCCTCGCCTTCTCCCCCCCCTCTCCCCCTCTCCCGCTCCCCCTCCTCACCTACACCTCTCCTCTCCCTCTCTCACCACCCCCTCCCCCCCCCCTCTCTCGCCTCCTCTCTCTCCCGCCCCCCTCTCCCCTCTCCTCTCTCTCCACCCCCTCTCTAATCACTCGCCCCCCCTCTCTCCCCCTCCCTCCCTCTCTCTTCCTCTCTCTCTCTCCCCCTCTCATCATCCACATTCACTCTGATGGTACCACCCCCTCTCTATCCCTGCATCATCTCTGACCCCTCTCCTCCGCCCTCCCAGCTGCTGGAGTTTACCGCTGGAAGAGTTCAGGGAAGAACTTACTGACGAGGTCGGACCAGTCGGCGTAGGAGGTGAGGACACAGAGGGCGCAGAACAGCAGCAGAGTCTTGCCCAGAGAAGCCATGGGTAGAGTTGCCCGGGGGGAGAGACAGCGAGAGAGTCTGATTCCGTCTGGTCTCGACGAGAGTGCGATCAGCTGTGAGGATTCACGATCCTTCTGGGCTATTTATGGGCCAGCAATCTCACATCAGGGCAGATGGGGCCAGAGATAACAGGCCGTCTGGGACAGAGAGATAGTGTCGGAAAAAAAACAGAAATGTCGGCAATAGGTAGACAAAAATGCTGGAGAAACTCTGCGGGTGAGGCAGCATCTGTGGAGCGAAGGAAATAGGCGACGTTTTGGGCTGAAACCCTTCTTCAGACGGATCATAGGTGCAGGAGTAGGCCATTCGGCCCTTTGAGCCAGCACCGCCATTCAATGTGATCATGGCTGATCATCCCCAATCAGTACCCCGTTCCTGCCTTCTCCCCATATCCCTTGACCTCTATCTTTAAGAGCCCTATCTAGCTCTCTCTTGAAAGCATCCAGAGAACCGGCCTCCACCGCCCTCCGAGGCAGAGAATTCCACAGACTCACAACTCTCTGGGTGAAAATGTTTTTCCTCATCTCAGTCATAAATGATCATGGCTGATCATCCACAATCAGTACCCCGTTCCTGCCTTCTCCCCATATCCCTTCATTCCGTTAGCCCCAAGAGCTAAATCTAACTCTCTCTTGAAAACATCCAGTGAATTGGCCTCCACTGCCTTCTGTGGCAGAGAATTCCACAGATTCACAACTCTCTGGGTGAAAAAGTGTTTCCTCGTCTCAGTCCTAAATGGCCTAAGGATGAGAACTATAGAGAGAGGTTGAGCAGGCTGGGTCTCTATTTCCATGGAGCGCAGGAGGATGAGGGGAGATCTTATAGAGGTGTATAAAATCATGAGAGGAATAGATCGGGTAGACGCACAGAGTCTCTTGCCCAGAGTAGGTGAATCGAGGACCAGAGGACATGGGTTCAAGGTGAAGGGGAAAAGATTTAATAGGAATCTGAGGGGTAACTTTTTCACACAGAGGGTGGTGGGTGTATGGAACGAGCTGCCAGAGGAGGTAGTTGAGGCTGGGACTATCCCAACGTTTAAGAAACAGTTAGACAGGTACATGGATATCACAGGTTTGGAGGGATATGGACCAAAGCGCGGGCAGGTGGGACTAGTGTAGCTGGGACATGTTGGCCGGTGTGGGCAAGTTGGGTCGAAGGGCCTGTTTCCACACTGCATCACTCTATGAATCTAACTACAGATGCTGGTTTGAATCAAGGCAGACACAAAATGCTGGAGTAACTCAGCGGGTGAGACAGCATCTCTGGAGAGAAGGAATGGGCGACGTTTCGGGTCGAGACCCTTCTTCAGACCAAACATTGCTCAATTCCCCAAATAGTTCTGAACCTTGTGTGCCTTTTTTGTTGTAAATCAGTCTGAAGAAGGGTCCCGATCCGAAACGTCACCTATCCATGTTCTCCACAGATGCTGCCTGACCCGCTGAGTTACTCCAGCACTCTGTGAAACGTCACCTATCCATGTTCTCCACAGATGCTGCCTGACCCGCTGAGTTACTCCAGCACTCTGTGAAACGTCACCTATCCATGTTCTCCACAGATGCTGCCCTGACCCGCTGAGTTACTCCAGCACTCTGTGAAACGTCACCTATCCATGTTCTCCACAGATGCTGCCTGACCCACTGAGTTACTCCAGCACTCTGTATCTTTCACCAGTGTAAAGCAGCATCTGCAGTTCCTTCCATCACCAATTCTTTGTCTCACATTTGTTTCTGCGTTCATTAATTAATGAATGTTAATTAATTATGTATCAGATAATACTATGCATAAAAGGTAGACAGAAATGCTGGAGAAACTCAGCGGGTGAGGCAGCATCTATGGAGTGAAGGAATAGGCGATGTTTCGGGTCGAGACCCTTCTTCAGACTGATGTGAGGGTGGGGGGGGGGGGGTCAGTGAGAGAGGAGGTTGTTAAACTGTCTTCGGAGGGAGGAGGAGAACTTCTTCAAAGCAGTCTGAAGAAGGGTCTCGACCCGAAACGCCACCTATTCCTTCGCTCCATAGATGCTGCCTCACCCGCTGAGTTTCTCCAGCATTGTTGTCCACCTGCGATTTTTCCAGCATCTGCAGTTCCTTCTTAAACACACTGTACATACATATACTCAGGTCAAACTCGAGGGGTGAGGGGGAGAGAGAGGGAGAGGATGAGGGAGAGAGAGCGAGAGATGAGAGTGTGGGTGGGAGAGGGGGGGACGAGGGCAGGGAAGGGGGGAAGAAAGGGGGAGTAGAGAGAGAGAGGGAGAGGGAGAGAGCTGGATTAATGTCGGGCGGGAGGGAGGCAGTGGTCCAAAGTGGGGGTCTCTCTACGAGGGAGGTGTCCCCCTTTACATCGTGGACCTGGGGTGGAGAATGTTGCACATTCCGTGGCGTGTAATAAACCTTTGACACGGGCTCGCTGGTTCAAGTTCAAGTGACATTTATTGTCACATGCACCAATTGGTGCAGTGAGATCTGAGTTACCATACAGCCACACGAATAAAAAGAACTCAATACTCGATAGAGTTTAACATAAATGTCCCTACACAGCGCAGTCAACGTTTCCCACTGTGATGGAAGGCAATAATGTTGAGTCATCTTCCTCTTTGTTCACCCGTGGTCGGGGCCTAGAACCCACCGCAGTCGCCGCTACGGACGGCCCGATGTACAGCCCCTCTCGCCGGGATGATCGAACGTCCAGCGTCGGAACCAACCGGAACGCACTCTGCAGCTTGGTTTCTTAATCGACTGCTTCTTACCGGCTCCCGAAGTCCACAGGCCCCGCTGGACGGAGCCCCGACACTGGCGATCCTCGGCAAACGATCCCAGGCTCCGCGATGTTAGAGTCAGCATCGCGCCCTAATTTTGCCCACTAATCTCCTATGTGGGACCTTACAGGAGAGGCCACACCTGGAGTATCGCGTACAGGTTTGGTCTCCTAATCTGGGGAAAGACATTCTCGCCATAGAGGGGGTACAGAGAAGGTTCACCAGACTGATTCCTGGGATGGCAGGACTTCCATGTGAAGAAAGACTGGATAGACTCGGGGGATCTTATAGAGACTTACAAAATTCTTAAGGGGTTGGACGGGCTAGATGCAGGAAGATTGTTCCCGATGTTGGGGAAGTCCAGAACAAGGGGTCACAGTTTAAGGATAAGGGGGAAATCTTTTAGGACCGAGATGAGAAAATCATTTTTCACACAGAGAGTGGTGAGTCTGTCGAATTCTCTGCCACAGAAGGTAGTTGAGGCCAGTTCATCGGCTATATTTAAGAGGGAGTTGGATGTGGCCCTTGTGGCTAAAGGGATCAGGGGGTATGGAGAGAAGGCAGGTACAGGATACTGAGTTGGATGATCAGCCATGATCATATTGAATGGCGGTGCAGGCTCGAAGGGCCGAATGGCCTCCTCCTGCACCTATTTTTCTATGATTTCTATGATTCTTATCAAATGATAATAATCTGCCTTCCTGTTTTTACTACCAAAGTGGATAACCTCACATTTACTCACATTATACTGCATCTGCCCACTCGCCCAACCTGTCCAAGTCACCCTGCATCCTTGTAGCATCCTCCTCACAGCTCACACTGCCACCCAGCTTTGTGTCATCTGCAAATTTGCTAATGTTACTTGTAATCCCTTCATCTAAATCATGAATCTATATAGACCCCTGGTTCTGGACTCCCCCAAAAACGGGAACATTTTTCCTGCATTCATTCCTCGTATGACAGTCCCGCCATCCAGGGAATTAAATTTGGAGACCAAAACTGCACACAATACTCCAGCTGTGTTCTTAGGTACGGTTGCGAACTTACTCTTGCGCATAGAGTTTAGTTTAGTTAATAATTATTACTTAGGTACAGTGAAATTATGCTTTTTGCATAGAGATTAGATTTAGTCAAGTTTCGCTATGTTAATTATTATCACATGTACTTTAGTTTAGAGATACAGCGCGAGACAGGCCCTTCGGCCCACCGGGTCCATGCCGACCAGCGATCCCCGCACACTAACACTGTCCTACACACACTAGGGCCAATTTACACATTTACACCAAGTCAATTAACCTACAAACCCTGTACGCCTTTGGAGTGTGGGAGGAAACCGGAGCACCTGGAGAAAACCCACGCAGGTCATAGAAACATAGAAACATAGAAAATAGGTGCAGGAGAAGGACATTCGGCCCCTCGAGCCTGCACCGCCATTCAATGTGATCATGGCTGATCATCCAACTCAGTATCCTGTACCTGCCTTCTCTCCATACCCCCTGATCCCTTTAGCCACAAGGGCCACATCTAACTCCCTCTTAAATATAGCCAATGAACTGGCCTCAACTACCTTCTGTGGCAGAGAATTCCAGAGACTCACCACTCTCTGTGTGAAAAATGTTTTCCTCATCTCGGTCCTAAAGGAATTCCCCCTTATCCTTAGACTGTGACCCCTTGTTCTGGACTTCCACAACATCGGGAACAATCTTCCTGCATGTAGCCTGTCCAACCCCTTAAGAATTTTGTAAGTCTCTATGAGATCCCCCCTCAATCTTCTAAATTATAGCGGGTACAAGCCGAGTCTATCCAGTCTTTCCTCATATGAAAGTCCTGACATCCCAGGAATCAGTCTGGTGAACCTTCTCTGTACTCCCTCTATGGCAAGAATGTCTTTCCTCAGATTAGGAGACCAAAACTGTACGCAATACTCCATGTGTGGTCTCACCAAAACCCTGTACAACTGCTGTAGAACCTCCCTGCTCCTATATTCAAATCCTTTTGCTATGAATGCCAACATACCATTTGCTTTCTTCACTGCCTGCTGCACCTGCATGCCTACTTTGAATGACTGGTGTACCATGACACCCAGGTCTCATTGCATCTCCCCTTTTCCTGATCTGCCACCATTCAGATAATAGTCTACTTTCCTGTTTTTGCCACCAAAGTGGATAACCTCACATTTATCCACATTATAGTGCATCTGCCATGCATTTGCCCACTCACCCAGCCTATCCAAGTCACCTTGCAGCCTCCTAGCATCCTCCTCACAGCGAACACTGCCCCCCAGCTTCGTGTTATCCGCAAACTTGGAGATGTTGCATTCAATTCCCTCGTCCAAATCATTAATATATATTGTAAATAGCTGGGGTCCCAGCACTGAGCCTTCGTACCCCACTAGTCACTGCCTGCCATTCTGAAAAGGACCCGTTTACTCCTACCCTTTGCTTCCTGTCTGCCAGCCAGTTCTCTATCCACATCAATACTGAACCCCCAATACCGTGTGCTTGTATACTAATCTCTTATGTGACCTTGTCGAAAGCTTTCTGAGAGTCTAGATATAACACATCCACTGGTTCTCCCTTATCCACTCTGCTAGTTACATCCTCGAAAAATTCTATAAGATTCGTCAGACATGATTTCGTAAATCCATGCTGACTTTGTCCAATGATTTCACCACTTTCCAAATGTGCTGCTATCCCATCTTTAATAACTGACACTAGCAGTTTCCCCACTACCGATGTTAGACTAACTGGTCTGTAATTCCCCGTTTTCTCTCTCCCTCCTTTTTTAAAAAGTGGGGTTACCATGTGAGGCTGCTTTTTCTGGCTAATTTGTGTGCTATGTATGAATGGATCGGCTGGACTTGTACACTCTGGAGTTTAGAAGGATGAGAGGATATCTTATTGAAACATATAAGATTATTAAGGGATTGGACACGCTAGAGGCAGGAAACATGTTCCAGATGTTGGGGGAGTCCAGAACCAGGGGCCACAGTTTAAGAATAAGTAGTAAGCCATTTAGAACGGAGATGAAGACATTATTTTTTACCCAGAGAGTTGTGAGTCTGTGGAATTCTCTGCCTCAGAGGGCGGTGGAGGCCAATTCTCTGGATACTTTCAAGAGAGAGTTAGATAGAGCTCTTAAAGATAGTGGAGTCAGGGGACATGGGGAGAAGGCAGGAACGGGGTACTGATTGGGGATGATCAGCCATGATCACAGTGAATGGCAGTGCTGGTTCGAAGGGCCGAATGGCCTACTCCTGCACCTAGTGTCTGTTGTCTAAAATGTTTAGAGGGTTTGGGGCCAAGCACGGGCAGGTGGGAGTAGTGTAGATGAGGCATCTTGCTTGGTATGGGAGGAACAGAAGTGTGAAAACGCACGCACACCTCCAGATTCAGGGACAGTTTCTTCCCAGCTGTTATCAGGCAACTGAACCATCCTACCACAACCAGAGAGCGGTCCTGACCTCCCATCGACCTCATTGGAGACACTCGGTCTATTGTTAATCGGACATTATTTTTAATCGGACTTTATTGGATTTCGATGTTATACCTTGCACTCAATGTTGTATTGTTTACCCTGTGTCTGTCCACTGCGGACGGCTCGATTGTAATCGTGCACAGTCTCCGCTGACTGGATAACGCGCGACAAAAGCTTTTCACAGTGCTTCAGGACACGTGGCAATAAACTGAACTGAACTGAACTAAACTCGGTGTAAAAAAGGAATTTCACAAAACCTCGTTACATGTGATAATGGTAAACTAATCTAAAGGGCGGCCCGGTGGTGCAGCGGTAGAGTTGCTGCCTCACAGCGCCAGGGACCCGGGTTCCACCCCGACCTCGGGTGCTGTCTGTACGGAGTTTGCACGTACTCCCCGTGACCTAGAGGGAGTACAGAGAAGGTTCACCAGACTGATTCCTGGGATGTCAAGACTGGATAAACTTGGCTCGTACTCGCTAGAATTTAGAAGGTTGAGGGGGGATCTTATAGAAACCTACAAAATTCTTAAGGGGTTGGACAGGCTAGATGCGGGGAGATTGTTCCCGATGTTGGGGAGGTCCAGAACAAGGGGTCACAGTTTAAGGATAAGGGGGAAGTCTTGCAGGACCGAGATGAGAAAAACATTTTTCACACAGAGAGTGGTGAATCTGTGGAATTCTCTGCCACAGAAGGTAGTTGAGGCCAGTTCATTGGCTATATTTAAGAGAGAGTTAGATGTGGCCCTTGTGGCTAAAGGGATCAGGGGGTATGGAGAGAAGGCAGGTACGGGATACTGAGTTGGATGATCAGCCATGATCATATTGAATGGCGGTGCAGGCTCGAGGGGCCGAATGTCCTTCTCCTGCACCTATTTTCTATGTTTCTATGTTTCTATGACCTGCGTGGGTTTTCTCCAGGTGCTCCGGTTTCCTCCCACACTCCAAAGGCGTGCGGGTTTGTAGGTTAATTGGTTTTGGTGTTATTGTAAATTCTCCCTAGTGTGTGTAGGACAGTGTTAGTGTGCGGGGATCGCTGGTCGGCATGGACCCGGTGGGCCGAAGGGCCTGTCTCTGCGCTGTATCTCTAAACTAAAGTACATGTGATAATAATTAACATAGCGAAACTTGACTAAATCTAATCTCTATGCAAAAAGCATAATTTCACTGTACCTAAGTAATAATTATTAACTAAACTAAACTCTATGCGCAACCGTACCTAAGAACACAGCTGGAGTATTGTGTGCAGTTTTGGTCTCCAAATTTAATTCCCTGGATGGAGGGACTGTCATATGAGGAATGAATGCAGGAAAAATGTTCCCGTTTTTCAGGGAAGTCCAGAACCAGGGATCAATATATATTCATGATTTAGATGAAGGGATTACAAGTAACATTAGCAAATTTGCAGATGACACAAAGCTGGTTGGCAGTGTGAGCTGTGAGGAGGATGCTATGAGGATGCAGGGTGATTTGGACAGGTTGGGGGAGTGGGCAGATGCATGGCAGATGCAGTTTAATGTGGATAAATGTGAGGTTATCCACTCTGGTAGCAAAAACAGGAAGGCAGATTATTATCATTTGATAAGGTCCCACATAGGAGATTAGTGGGTAAAATTAGGGCACATGGTATTGGGGGTAGAGTGCTGACATGGATAGAAAATTGGTTGGCAGACAGGAAACAAAGAGTAGGGATTAACGGGTCCCTTTCAGAATGGCAGGCAGTGATTAGTGTGTTACTGCAAGGCTCGGTGCGGGGACTGCAGCTATTTACAATATACATTCATGATTTACATGAAGGGATTCAAAGTAACATTAGCAAATTTGCAAATGACACAAGCTGGGTGGCTGTGTGAACTGTGAGGGGATGCTATGTGGATGCAGGTGACTTGGACAGGTTGGGTGAGTGGGCAGATGAAGATTAATGTGGATAAATATGAGGTCATCCACTTTAGTAGCAAAAACAGGAAGGCAGATTATTACCTGAATGGTGTCAAGTTGGTAAAAGGGGAAGTACAACGGGATCTGGGGGTCCTTGTTCATCAGTCACTGAAAGTAAGCATGCAGGTACAGCAGGCAGTGAAGAAAGCGAATGGCATGTTGGCCTTTATAATAAGAGGAGTTGAGTATAGGAGCAAAGAGGTCCTTCTGCAGTTGTACAGACCCCTAGTGAGACCACACCTGGAGTATTGTGTGCAGTTTTGGTCCCCTAATTTGAGGAAGGATATTCTTGCTATTGAGGGAGTGCAGCGTAGGTTCACCAGGTTAATTCCCGGGATGGCGGGACTGTCATATGCTGAGAGAATGGAGCGGCTGGGCTTGTATACTCTGGAGTTTAGAAGGATGAGCGGGGATCTCATTGAAACATATAAGATTATTAAGGGTTTGGACACGCCGGAGGCAGGAAACGTGTTCCCGATGTTGGGGGAGTTTAGAATTTAGAATTTAGAGCTCCACCGGGCGGCGGCATCAGAGTGTGGCAGCCTCGCCAGCAGCTGTCTGTCCTTTCACCATTTTTGTTATTTTTCGCAAAGACCCTACAGCGAGCAAGATAGGTCACTCGATGAAAAAGACGTAGTGCGGTCATGGGCAGATTCGTGGGGAATTGTCGGCCCCATTTCCGTAACCGGCTTCCGTCTCCGCACCAAAGATCCCGTAGCGGAGCAAAGATACTAGCGCGGAGACGGAAGCCTGGTTACGGAAACATCCTCGTTAAAATAAACGTTAATTGGGAAAAATCTTCTCCTCATTTTCAGAATTATAATTTATTAACACAAACCGTTCCCCCGCAACGTTGATTACACTGCGGGTCGGGTCGGGTCGGGTCGGGTCAGGTTACTGAAAATGGATGAAAAAAAGGCCCACCGTTCCGCTCCATTGCGTACTTACACGTCATAGAAACATAGAAAATAGGTGCAGGAGGAGGCCATTCGGCCCTTCGAGCCAGCACTGCCATTCATTGTGATCATGGCTGATCGTCCCCTATCAATAACCCGTGCCTGCCTTCTCCCCATATCCCTTGACTCCACCAGCCCCTAGAGCTCTATCTAACTCTCTCTTAAATCCATCCAGTGACTTGGCCTCCACTGCCCTCTGTGGCAGGGAATTCCATAAATTCACAACTCACTGGGTAAAAACGTTTTTTCTCACCTCAGTCTTAAATGACCTCCCCTTTATTCTAAGTCAGCCCATTGCATTTAGAAGGAGTGGTCTATCTTGCTCCGCTATACAATCGTTGATTTTTAGTGTGTCTAAAAATATGTTTTAAAGGTTTCTTAGTCTTTTTTGTGGGGGGGAAGAGGGGTAAAGCGTTTCCCAGTCACTCACCTGGACGGAGATGCGGCTTTACTCCGAATCGCATCTTCGCCCCCCCCCCCCCCCATCGCGGACTGCCAACTGGATTAACGCGGCCTTTCCTGCCGGAGACGGGCCCAGAGCTTCAGCAGCGGGCGCAGCGCTGAATTACCATCACGGAGCGGGTCCGTCCCTTGCCGGAGATCTCCTGTGTTGGATCTCCGGAGTGTTGGGCCTGCTGACTTTAACACCCGTGGAGCTGTGGCCGGCGGAGCTTCTAGCCGCGGGCGCGATGCTGACTCTAACATCGAGCAGCCTGGGATCTTTTGCCGAGGATCGCCAGTGTTGGGGCTCCGTCCAGCGGGGCCTGTGGACTTCGGGAGCCTTTCGAACTGGACGTTCGATCATCCCGGCGAGAGGGACTGTACATCGGGCCGTCTAGCGGCGACTGCGGTGGGTTCTAGGCCCCGACCACGGGTGAACAAAGAGGAAGATGACTCAACGTTATTGCCTTCCATCTCAGTGGGAAACGTTGACTCCGCTGTGTAGGGACATTTATGTTAAACTCTATCGAGTATTGAGTTATTTTTATTCGTGTGGCTGTATAGTAACTCAAATCTCACTGGTGCGTGTGACAATAAATGTCACTTGAACTTGTGAACTTGGATGAGAGGGGATCTTATTGAAACATATAAGATTGTTAAGGGTTTGGACACGCTAGAGGCAGGAAACATGTTCCCGATGTTGGGGGAGTCCAGAACCAGGGGCCACTGTTTAAGAATAAGGGGTAAGCCATTTAGAACGGAGACGAGGAAACACTTTTTCTCACAGAGAGTTGTGAGTCTGTGGAATTCTCTGCCTCAGAGGGCGGTGGAGGCCGGTTCTCTGGATGCTTTCAAGAGAGAGCTAGATAGGGCTCTTAAAGATAGCGGAGTCAGGGGATATGGGGAGAAGGCAGGAACGGGGTACTGATTGGGGATGATCAGCCATGATCACATTGAATGGCGGTGCTGGCTGCGAAGGGCCAAATGGCCTACTCCTGCACCTATTGTCTATTGTCTGTACGTATGCACACACACATATACACACACATACATAGAGCCACACACATGCATACATATATACACTTCTATACACACAAATACACACACATATCTATGTATATATGTGTATGTATGCGTGTATACACATAAGTGCATATATGCATGTGAATGAATAAATTAATACATTTATTGGCCAAGTTTTCACATGCAAGAAATTTCTCAGAGGATCCTGCACCTATTGTCTATTGTCTATTGACCCGAAACGTCACCCATTCCTTCTCTCCAGAGATGCTGCCTGTCCCGCTGAGTTACTCCAGCATTTTTTGTGTCTGTGTTGACATATCTGCGTTTGCCGGTGGGGCGGACTGTGGCTTTAAGTGAGTCAGTGTGTGTAGATGTGGGAGGCTCAGAGGTTACAGGTTGGCCCTGTACTTCCCCGCCCCCCCCCCCCCCCTCTCTCACCTGCCTACGTACACACACACATTCCTGAACAGGTGAAGCAGCCGACAGCTGGCCTCTCACACTCACACACACACACACACACACTCGGGGTCAGAGGGATGAGTTCTACTGGCTCCAGGGGACTGACGAAGGTCAACGTGGGAAGCCCGCAGCATGTAAGTGTCAGTGCCGGACAACTGTCGCTTGCTTCCTCCCTCCCCCTCTCTCTCCATCCCTCTCTCTCTCTCCTCTCCTGCTCTCTCTCTCTCTCTCTACTGCTCATCCTCCCCCTCTCTCTGCCCCTCCTCCCTCTCACCCTCCCCTCGCCCCCCCTCTCCTCCTCCCCTCTCCCCCTCCTCCCTCTCTTCTCCTTCCCTCTCCCTCCTCCTCTCCTCCTCCTCCCTCCCTCTCCTCCTTCCCTCTCTCTCTCCACCCCTCTCCGCCCCCGCTCTCCTACTCCCTCCTCTCATCCACCCCTCTCCCACTACACTCCTCTCCTCCTCTCCCCCCCCTCTCTTCTCTCCCTCTCCCCTCTCTCCCCCCCTCTCTTCCTCCCCCCCCTCTTCCACTCCTCTCTCATCCACCCCTCTCCCCGCTGTCCTACTCCCCTGCTCTCTCCCCCCCTCTCTCTCTCCCTCTCCCCCTCTCTCTCTTCTCCATCCTCCCTCTCTCCCTCTCTCCTCCCCCTTTCTTCATCCCCCTCTATCTCCCCCTCCCTCCTCTCCCCCTCGCCCGCTGTCCCCCCTCCACCCTCTCATCCTCCCCCCCACTCTCCTACTCTCCCTCCTCTCCCTGTCTCTTCTCTCTCCCTCTGTCCCCTCTCTCCCCTCACTCATCCTCTCCCCCCCTCTCTCTCTCCCTCCCTCTCTTCTCCTCTCTCCCCTCTCTCACCCTCTCTCTCCCCCCCTCTCTCCCTCCCTGTCTTCTCCTCTCTTCCCCCTCTCCTCCTCTCCCCCTCTCTCTCTCTCCCTCCCTCTCTCTCCTCTCTCCCCTCTCTCACCCTCTCTCCCCTCTCTCTCTCCGTCCCTCTCTTCTCTCTTCCTCTCTCACCCCCTCTCCACCCCTCTCTCTCTCCCTCCCTCTCTTCTCTCTTCCCCTCTCCCCCTCTCTCTCCCCTCTCTCCCCTCTCTCCTCCCCTCTCACCCTCTCTCTCTCCCCCCCTCTCACCCACTCTCTCTCTCTCCGCTCTCTGCCCATCTCTCTCTCCTCCTCTCCTTCTCACTTCCCTGCTCTCTCCTCTCTCACTCCCCACCCCCCCCACCCTCTTACCCTCTCTTCCTTTCCTCTCTCTCTCCCCTGCACTCTCTCTGCCTCTCCCTCCCTGTCTCCTTCTTTCTCTCTCTCCATCTCTTTGTTTTTGATTTCCTCTCACTCACCCTTCCCATTCCATTTTCTGCACACTCTTTCTTTCCCTTTGCTCTTTCCTCCACTCCCTCTCCTCATCACCTGCTCTCATTATCTTTGTCTACCTCCTTGGCTCTTTCTCCTCTACCCCCCCCCCTCTCTCTACCCCCCTCTCTCTCTCTCTCTCTCTACCCTCCTCTATCCACCCCTCTCTACCGATAGACAATAGACAACAGGTGCAGGAGTAGGCCATTCGGCCCTTCGAGCCAGCACCGCCATTGAATGTGATCATGGCTGATCATCCCCAATCAGTACCCCGTTCCTGCCTTCTCCCCATATCCCCTGACTCCGCTATCTTTAAGAGCCCTATCTAGCTCTCTCTTGAAAGTATCCAGAGAACCGGCCTCCACCGCCCTCTGAGGCAGAGAATTCCACAGACTCACAACTCTCTGTGAGAAAATGTGTTTCCTCATCTCCGTTCTAAATGGCTTACCCCTTATTCTTAAACTGTGGCCCCTGGTTCTGGACTCCAACATCAGGAACATGTTTCCTGCCTCTAGTGTGTCCAAACCCTTAATAATCTTATATGCTTCAATAAGATCCCCTCTCATCCTTCTAAACTCCAGAGTGTACAAGCCCAGCCTTGTACCCCCCTCTCTCTCTCTCTATCCCCTCTCTCTCTACTCCCTCTCTCTCTACCGTTCTCTATCTACATCCAGTACTATCTCTCTCTCTGCTACTCTCTCTCCGCATCTCCCCCCCCCCCCCCCACGTACACTCACACTAACCCCTTGGTTTATCAGCTAAAGCTCTTCTTGAGAGGATTTCTCCCCCCCAAGAAAGTCTTTGGAGTGTGGGAGCAAACCGGAGCAGGGAAACAGACCCTTCGGCCCACCTAGTCCGTGCCGACCAGCGATCCCGCCCGTACACCAGCCCTATCCTACACACTGGGGGCAATTTACGGAAGCCATTTATCCGTCAACCTTGTGCGTCTTTGGAGTGTGGGAGGAAAACGGGAGCGCCCGGGTTCCATCCTGACGACGGGCGCTGTCTGTACGGCGTTTGCACGTTCTCCCCGTGACCCTGCGTGGGTTTTCTCCGGGTGCTCCGGTTTCCTCCCGCACTCCAAAGACGTGCAGGTCGGTCCGTAGAGGAATTGGCTTCAGTAAAAATTGTAACTTGTCCCATAGTGTGTGTAGGGTAGTGTTAGTGTGCGGGGATCGCTGGTCAGCACGGACTCGGAGGGCCGAAGGGCCTGTTTACGCGCTGTATCTCTGACCTAAACTAAACATGGATGTTTGAAATATTCTGTTCGTTCGAGCTGTTAGAATAGAATGTAGAGCATTGAGGCCGCATTCTGGAAATACCTACGGGACTCGTCATATTCATGGGCAGGACCCAGCCTACAAATACTTTAACAGTGGCTCAATAGTTTGCTGTGCATACAATGTTATCCTCACCATTATTCGCCAACACCCATTAGAAAATGTAGGCCAGCACACAAACCAGCCTCCCTTCCACTGACTCCATCTACACCTCACGCTGCCTCGGCAAGGCCAGCAGCATCATCACGGACCAGTATCACCCCCCCCCCCCCCCCCGGCCATCCCTCGTCTCCCCTCTCCCATCGGGCAAGAGGTACAGAAGTGTGAAAACGAACACACGCACGCCTCCAGATTCAGGGGCAGTTTCTTCCCGGCTGTGATCAGGCAACTGAACCGTCCTCTCACCAACTTAAACCCTTAATAATCTTATATTGAAACATGTAAGATTATTAAGGGTTTGGACACGCTGGAGGCAGGAAACATGTTCCCGATGTTGGGGGAGTCCAGAACCAGGGGCCACACACAGTTTAAGAATAAGGGGTAAGCCATTTAGAACAGAGACGAGGAAACACTTTTTCTCACAGAGAGTTGTGAGTCTGTGGAATTCTCTGCCTCAGAGGGCGGTGGAGGCCGGTTCTCTGGATACTTTCAAGAGAGAGATAGATAGGGCTCTTAAAGACAGCGGAGTCAGGGGATATGGGGAGAAGGCAGGAACGGGGTACTGATTGGGGATGGTCAGCCGTGATCACATTGAATGGCGGTGCTGGCTCGAAGGGCCGAATGGCCTACTCCTGCACCTATTGTCTATAACTTTGTTTACACAATGGGTGGTGGGTGTATGGAACGAGCTGCCAGAGGAGGTAGTTGAGGCTGGGACTATCGCAACGTTTAAAAACATTTCAACAGGTACATGGATAGCACGCAACAGGTTTCACTGTAGTACCTCGTAAATATGGGCGTGCAAAGTGGGCTGTTGGGACTGGTGTAGTAGATAGGTCTGAACAAGGGTCTCGACCAGAAACGTCACCTATTCTACTCCACAGATGCTGTCTGTCCCGCTGAGTTACTCCAGCTTTTGTGTCTACCTTTGGCTTAAACCAGCATCTGCAGTTCCTTCCGACACTAATGTAGATGGAGCATGTTTTGGTCGGTGTGGGCAAGTTGGGCCGAAGGGCCTGTTTCAATGCTGTATCGCTCTATAATATAAAGTTAAGGGGCAATTGCTTCACAGAGGGTGAGGAGGGAGAGTTGTACAAATCCTCACTGACTCCACATTCCCGTCCACTGCACGCATCTTCAGTTTATTTATTTAACTGGCTTACCCCTTATTCTTAAACTGTGGCCCCTGGTTCTGGACTCCCCCAACTATGTTTCCTGCCTCTAGCGTGTAATAATCTTACATGTTTCAATAAGATGCCCTCTCATCCTTCTAAATTCCAGGGTATACAAGCCCAGCTGCTTCATTCTCTCAGCATATGACAGTCCCGCCATCCCGGGAATTAACCTGGTGAACCTACGCTGCACTCCCTCAATAGCAAGATTGTCCTTCCTCAAATTAGGGGACCAAAACTGCGCACAGGTTCCTCGGGTTCTGATTAAATCTTACCTTAAATCTTTGTCCTTTGCTTTATGACACTCCTATTCTGTGTAAAAGACTCTGTGCATCTGCCCGATCTATTCCTCTCATGATTTTATACACCTTTATAAGATCTCCCCTCATCCTCCTGCGCTCCATGGAATAGAGACCCAGCCGGCTCAACCTCTCCCCGTAGCTCACACCCTCGAGCCCTGACAACATCCTCGTAAATCTTCTCGGCACACTTTCCAGCTTGACAACATCTTTCCTCGAACATGGTGACTAAAACTGAACACAATACTCTAAACGTGGTCTCACCAATGTCTTGTTCAACTGTAACTTGACCTCCCAACCTCTTTGGTCACCTTCAACATTTGTCCCAGATTTTTGGAGTTCAGCTTATTGTCACGTGTACTGAGGTACAGTGAAAAGCTTTTGTTGCGTGCTAACCAGTCAGCGGAAAGACAATACACGATTACAATCGAACCGCCCACAGTCTACACGTACAGGATAAGGGTATATTTTAGGTTAGGAAGGAACTACAGATGCTAGTTTGAATCGAAGATAGACACAGAATGCTGGAGTGACTCAGCGGGACAGGCAGCATCTGTGGAGAGAAGGAATGGACGATGTTTTGGGTCAAGACCCCTCTTCAGACTGATCTGACTTCATCAGCCTGAAGAAGGGTCTCGACCCGAAACGCCACCCATTCCTTCTCTCCAGAGATGCTGCCTGTCCCACTGAGTCCCTCCAGCATTCTGTGTCTATCGTAGTTTAGTTTAGTTTATTGTCACGTGTTCCGAGGTACAGTGAAAAGCTTTTGTAGTGTTCAGACTAGTCAGTGGGAAGACAATACATGATTACAATCGAGCTGCCACACCCAGTTTTCTCCGGGTGCTCTGGTTTCCTCGAACACTCCAAAGACCTGTAGGTCTGCAGGTTAATTGGCTTTCTGTGAATCGTCCCTGGTGTATAGGATAGTGCTAGTTCCAAATGAAAAATACTTGCCCTGTACATTTCCATTAAACTCTCCCCCTTTCTTTTCATTTAGTTGAGTTTAATTTATTGCCAAGTGTACCGAGGTACAGTGAAAAGCTTTTGTTGCGTGCTAACCAGTCAGCGGAAAGGAAAGACATGATTATATGTATTCAGGATGTTATAGGCCCGAGGCCTACAACATCCTGAAGCCTCGGTCTCCGGTGGGAAAATGCCGATTCGGACGCTCCAAGCCGTGGAGTGTGTTCGACCGTCCCGACGTGGGAGTTTGGCTCATCCCGACGAGAGGGCCCGTACATCGGGCCGTCCGTAGCGGCGACTACGGGGGGTTCAGGCCCCGACCACGGGTGAACAAAGGAGGAGGACCGGCTGAACCTTGTTGCCTTCCACCCCAGTGAGGAATGCTGTGGCGGATGTTTGTGTTAAATCTTATTGTGTATTGTGTGTTCTTTTTTTAAGTGTATCGCTGCTGGCAAATTCATCTCACTGCCCCTTCGGGTGGATGTGACCAATAAAAGTGACATGGACTTTGAGGTTGATTACAGTCGAGCCACTTTCAGTGCAGAGACACAGGATAAGGGAATAACGTTTAGTGCAAGGCAAAGCCAGTAAAGTTCGATCAAAGATGGTCTGAGGGTCACCAATGAGGTAGATAGTAGTTCAGGACCGCTCTCTGGTTGTGGTCGGATAGTTCAGTTGCCTGATAACAGCCGGGAAGAAACTGTCCCTGAATCTGGAGGTGTGCGTTTTCACACTTCTGTACCATTTGCCCGATAGACACTGTCCCTATCTATTCCCCTTGTATCTGAAGAAGGGTCCCAACCTGAAACGTCACCTATCCTAAGTTCTCCAGACCTGCAGAGTTACTCCAGCAAATTGGAGGAGCAGCACCTCATATTTCGCTTGAGGCAGCTTACACCCCAGCGGTATGAACATTGACTTCTCTAACTTCAGATAGCCCTTGCTTTCCCTCTCTCTCCATCCCTCCCCCTTCCCAGTTCTCCCACCAGTCTTACTGTCTCCAACGATAGACAATAGACAATAGGTGCAGGAGTAGGCCCTTCGATCCTTCGAGCCAGCACCGCCATTCAATGTGATCATGGCTGATCATCCCCAATCAGTACCCCGTTCCTGCCTTCACCCCATATCCCCTGACTCCGCTATCTTTAAGAGCCCTATCTAGCTCTCTCTTGGAAAGCATCCAGAGAAGCGGCCTCCACCGCCCTCTGAGGCAGAGAATTCCACAGACTCACCACTCTCTGTGAGAAAAAGTGTTTCCTCGTCTCCGTTCTAAATGGCTTACCCCTTATTCTTAAACTGTGGCCCCTGGTTCTGGACTCCCCCCAACATCGGGAACATGTTTCCTGCCTCTAGCGTGTCCAAACCCTTAATAATCTTATATGTTTCAATGAGATTTTCTCTCATCCTTCCAAACTCATTCTATCTCTGTCCCGCCCCCTCCCCTGACTCTCAGTCTGAAGAAGGGCCTCGACCCGAAACGTCGCCCATTCCTTCTGTCCGGAGATGCTGCCTGTCCCGCTGAGTTACTCCAGCGTTTTGTGTCTGCCTTCGATTTGAACCAGCATCTGCAGTTCCTTCCTACACGCTCTTGTGCTCAAGATTCAAGATTCAAGTGAGTTTATTGTCATGTGCCCCAGATTGGACAATGAAATTCCTGCTTTGCTTCAGCACAACGGAACATAGTAGGCATTGACTACAGAACAGATCAGCGTGTCCATATACCCTTATATACGTAAACACACACATGAATAAATAAACTGATAAAGCGTTCGATTGTATGTTTGCATTAGGTGTCGTCAGTGGTCAGCCTGAACATTGGCGGTCAACTCTTCTGCAGTACAGTCGGCACCTTGAGGAGGTTTCCAGGGTCCAAGTTGGCCGAGATGGTGAACGGACAGTCGCGGGAGAAGATGGACGCGGAGGGGAGATACTTTGTGGACCGTGATGGGACCTACTTCAATCACGTGCTGGAGTACCACCGCGGCAGAGATCCCCCGCCGCACTTGGCCGAAGAGGTCTACCAGGAGGCCCGGTACTACGACATCGAGCCGCTGGTGAAGCTGCTGGAAGACTCGCCCAAGTTCTTCGGCGAGGTGGTCGGGCGGCGGCAGTTCCTGGCCAGGGTGCCCGACTACCAGGAGAACATCGAGGTGATGGTGCGGGTGGCCCGGGCTGAGGCCGTGGCCTCTCGCCACTCCACCGTCACCGTGTGCGTGGTCAGGAATGAGGAGGACGTGGCCAGGTGCCGCGAGGCGGTGAACGGGCTGGACACGGGCGGGCGGGAGTCGGTGGTGAGCTTCGGGCCGTGGAAGGCCTCTCCCTCCGTCTCCGACCTCCTGCACTGCATCAAAGTGGACATCGAGAAGAAGGGTTACCGTACCTCCTGCCAACCCCTGGAGACGGCGAAAGGCTTCCTCACCCGGCCGTGTGAGTTCCTACACAAGTTCACCTTCACCTGGTGGTAGGGTGGGACCTCCACCTGTCCATCTCCAGCTTATTCCATCATCTACAACTTGTCCACCTCCAACTTGTCCTAACTTCTCCACCTGTACATCCCCAACTTGTCCCAACATCTCCAAGATGTCCATCTCCAGCTTATCCCATCTTCTCCAAGATCTCCATCTCCAACTTGTCCCAACTTCTCCGCCTGTCCATCCCAACTTGTCCCAACATTTCCAAGATTTCCATCTCCAACTTGTCCCAACTTCTCCAAGATGTCCACCTCCAACTTGTCCCAACATCTCCACCTGTCCATCTTCAACTTGTCCATCTCCAGCTTATGCAGTGCAAGAAGACTTAAGTATGTCGTTGGACCGCCAAGCTCACATAGTGTTAATCCTACAGGAGGATACAGTGTAGAAGGAGGCCATTTGGCCCATCGTACCCATGCAGGCTCTTTGACGGACGTCTCCAATGAGTGCCAATCTCCTGCTCTGTCTCCACAGCCAAAGAAAATTCCACAGTTTCTTTGAGCGTTCCCCGTTCCTCTCTTCCAACAGAAGCCTGATCGCAATGCCGAACGAAGATAAAGTCCCGTGTCCAGAACCTTGTTCAAGCACTTTCCTAAACACTCCATCTCCCGTTTCCTGCCTTCTCCTCAGTGGTTCCATCTATTATTGCTTCGGCAACAACTAACTTGCTCTCCGCACTGGAACATCAATTGAGTCGCTTGCTTTGAAAATACATTGTTAACCTTGAAGAGGAACTTCCAGGAGGATAAAAATAAAGGTGAAGGCCAACAAATAACCATCACACAGACCATCGACTCCGTCTACACTTCACGCTGCCCCGGGAAAGCAGCCGACACCATCACAGACTTGTCCCTGCCCCACCCCGGTCATTCCTTCTTCTCCCCGCTCCCGTCCGGCAGAAGGTACAGAAGCTTGAAAGCGCGCACCGCCAGACTCAGGAACAGCTTCTTCCCCTCTGTTCTCAGGCTTCCGAACCACCCTTCCATAAGCTAGGGCACTGCCCGATTCACCTCTACCCCATTGCGGACATTGTCTGTGGAACTGATGTGCTACAATGCTGAGAACTATATCCTGCACTCTGTATCCTCCCCTTTGCTCCACCTATTGGACTCGTATTTATGTGTAGTATTATCTGATCTGGTTAGATATCGTGCAAAGGTTGAGGGGAGATCTTATAGTAACTTACAAAATTCTTAAGGGGTTGGACAGGCTGGATGCAGGAAGATGGTTCCCGATGTTGGGGAAGTCCAGGACAAGGGGTCACAGTTTAAGGACAAGGGGGAAGTCTTTTAGGATAGCGAGATGAGAAAAACATTTTTCACACAGAGAGTGGCGAATCTCTGGAATTCTCTGCCACAGAAAGTAGTTGAGGCCAGTTCATTGGCTATATTTAAGAGGGAGTTAGATGTGGCCCTTGTGGCTAAAGGGATCAGGGGGTATGGAGAGAAGGCAGGTACGGGATACTGAGTTGGATGATCAGCCATGATCATATTGAATGGCAGTGCAGGCTGGAAGGGCCGAATGGCCTACTCCTGCACCTATTGTCTATGTTTCTATGTTTCTAAAACAAAGCTATTCACTGTACCTCGGTACACGTGACAATAATAAATCTAAACCTAAGACTCTCTCATTCGGCGAACTCCCTCCTCAAGACCACTCTACAGCTGTGCCACTGCGCTATCCATCCCCCCCCCCCGTCCACACTAGTTCCATGCTATCCCACCTTTCCATCCACTCCTGACACACCAGGGCACAATTTACAGGAGGCCCATTAACCTACAAACCCCACACGCCTGTGGGACGTGGGGGGGGGGAAACCGGAGCACCCGGATCAAAATGTCGCAGGTCAGACGGGGAGAACGTGCAAACACCGTGCAGACAGCACCCGAGGCCAGGGTGGACCCGGGGTCTCCGGAGCTGTGGGGCAGCAGCACTGGGATGATTCAAAGTCAACGTATCCTTTATTGTCATTCAGACTCTTCAGTCTGAACGAAATTGTGATCCTTGCAGTCTTAACGTAGAATAACATAACAAAACACACACTTAACACAGTTTAACATCCACCACAGTGAGTCTACCTGGCACCTCCTCACTGTGATGGAAGACAAATGTCCTTAGACAATAACAGACAATAGGTGCAGGAGTAGGCCATTCGGCCCTTCGAACCAGCACAGCCATTCAATGTGATCATGGCTGATCATCCCCAATCAGTACCCCGTTCCTGCCTTCTCCCCATATCCCCTGACTCCGCTATCTGTAAGAGCCCTATCTGGCTCTCACCTGAAAGTATCCAGAGAACCGGCCTCCACCGTCCTCTGAGGCAGAGAATTCCACAGACACACAACTCTCTGTGTGTAAAAGTGTTTCCTCGTCTCCGTTCTAAATGGCTTACCCCTTATTCTTAAACAGTGGACCCTGGTTCTGGACTCCCCCAACATCGGGAACATGTTTCCTGCCTTTAGCGTGTCCAAACCCTTAATAATCTTATATGTTTCAATAAGATCCCCTCTCATCCTTCTAAACTCCAGAGTGTACAAGCCCAGCCGCTCCATTCTCTCAGCAAGAGAGATTCTCACTCTTCCTAACTAGTGAAGGGTTGTCAGCACTGAACGTTACCTGTTTCTCTCCCCACAGACGCTGCCTGAGTTGCTAGATATCCCCGTCCTTTTTTTGTTTTAATGCAAAACTATATAACATAAAAGAAAGTGCAGGAGTAGGCCATTCGGCCCTTCGAGCCAGCACCGCCATTCAATGTGATCATGGCTGATCATCCACAATCTGTACCCCGTTCCTGCCTTCTCCACATATCCCTTGATTCCGTTAGCCCCAAGAGCTAAATCTAACTCTCTCTTGAAAACATCCAGTGAATTGGCCTCCGCTGCCTTCTGAGGCAGAGAATTCCACAGATTCACAACTCTCTGGGTGAAAATGTTTTTCCTCATCTCAGTCCTAAAAGGCCGGCCCCTTATTCTTAAACTGTGTGTGGCCCCTGGTTCTGAACTCCCCCAACATCGGGAACATTTTTCCTGCCTCTAGCCAGTCCAATCCCTGAAGAATTTTGTATGTATCAATAAGATCCCCTCTCATCCTTCTAAACTCCGGAGTGTACAAGCCCAGCCGCTCCGTTCTCTTAGCATATGACAGTCCCGCCATCCCGGGAATTAACCTGGTGGCGAACCTACGCTGCACTCCCTCAATAGCAAGAATGTCCTTCCTCAAGTTAGGGGACCAAAACTGCACACAATAGTCCAGCTGCGGTCTCACCAGGGCCCTGTACAACTGCAGTGGGACCCCCTTGCTACTAAACGCAAACAGCAAGAAAATTCCTTCCCTTCCCAACCTAGAGCAAATAACTCCCTCCTTCCCCTCCCCACAGCTCCCTTATCTGTCCCACTCCCTGTTCAGCCCTGATCAAACTTTTATCACAGGAGAACAAACACATTCACTTTCAAGAAAGGTTTCATTCAGGCTGGTTTAAGGCTACCTGCGATGTGTTCTCTCCTTCCTTGTGCTTATTCTGTGGGTGTTTGGTTTAGTTCAGTTTAGAGATACAGCACGGAAAAAAAACAGACCCTACGGCCCACCCAGTCAAGTCAAGAGTCAAGAGGGTTTTATTATCGTGTGTCCCAGATAGGACAATGAAATTCTTACTTGTTGCAGATTGAAAAGACTTGGCTTGTATTCACTGGAGTTTAGAAGGATGAGGGGCAAGTCTTATAGAAACATATAAAATTATAAAAGGACTGGACAAGCTAGATGCAGGAAAAATGTTCCCAATGTTGGGCGAGTCCAGAACCAGGGGCCACAGTCTTAGAATAAAGGGGAGGTCATTTAAGACTGAGGTGAGAAAAAACTTTTTCACCCAGAGAGTTGTGAATTTGTGGAGTCAGGGGATATGGGGAGAAGGCAGGAACGGGGTACTGATTGGGGATGATCAGCCATTGAATGGCGGTGCTGGCTCGAAGGGCTGAATGGCCTACACCTGTACCTGTCTATAGTCTATCTGGGACATATGACAATAAAACACTCTTGACTCTTCCCGTGACCTGCGTGGGTTTTCTCTGAAATCTTCGGTTTCCTCCCACATTCCAAAGGTGTACAACTTTGTAGGTTAATTGACTTAAGTGTAAGTGTAAAATTGTAAAACAGAGGGCAGTGGAGGCCAAGTCACTGGATGGATTTAAGAGAGAGTTGGATAGAGCTCTAGGGGCTAGTGGAGTCAAGGGATATGGGGAGAAGGCAGGCACGGGTTATTGATAGCGGACGATCAGCCGTGATCACAATGAATGGTGGTGCTGGCTCGAAGGGCTGAATGGCCTTTTCCTGCACCCATTTTCAATGTTTCTATGTTGCTATGTTTCTATATAACAGAATATGTAAAGATAGTACATAACGGAAGATAAAAGTTCATTGTGTCTATAGACCATGGACCATATATATACACAATAAATAAACAGATATAGTGAAAAAATAATAATATGCTGTTATTGTTCAGAGTTTGTTTGATGTTGTGTTTAATAGCCTGACGGCTGTGGGGAAGAAGCTGTTCCTGAACCTTGATGTACCAGATTTCAGGCTCCTGTGCCTTCTTCCCGATGGCAGCGGAGAGATAAGTGTGTGGCCAGGATGGGTCTCTGATGATGCAGGCAGCCTTTTTGAGGCAGCGACTGCGATAGATCCCTTCGATGGTGGGGAGGTCAGAGCCGGTGACGGACTGGGCAGTGGTCACAACTTTCTGCGGTCTTTTCCGCTCCTGGACGCCCAAGTCGTCCGCGCCGACCAGCGATCCCCGCACACTAACACGATCCTACACACACGCACTGGGGAGAACAAGTCATAACCTACAAAGTTGTACACCTTTGGAATGTGGGAGGAAACCGAAGATCTCGGAGAAAACCCACGCAGGTCACGGGGAGAACGTACAAACTCCGCGCAGACAGCGCCCGTGGTCGGGATCGGGCCCGGGTCTCCGGCGCTGCAAGCGCTGTAAGGCAGCAACTCTACCGCTGCGCCAGCTCACCAACCTCAACAGAACTGCAGATGCAGGAATCTCAAGCGAAAAAATGACAAAGTGCTGGAAGAACTCAGCGGGTCAGGCAGCCTCCGTGGTGAAAAATGGACAGATGACGTTTCGGCTCGGGACCCTACGTCAGGCTGATGGAGCAGAGGTCAAGAGTCAAGAGTGTTTTATTGTCATATGTCCCAGAGAGACAATAGACAGGTACAGGAGTAGGCCACTCAGCCCTTCGAGCCAGCACCGCCATTCAATGGCTGATCATCCCCAATCAGTACCCCGTTCCTGCCTTCCCCCCATATCCCCTGACTCCACTATCTTTAAGAGCCCTATCTAGCTCTCTCTTGAAAGCATCCAGAGAACCGGCCTCCACCGCCCTCTGAGGCAGAGAATTCCACAGACTCACAACAAAAAAGTGTTTCCTCGTCTCCGTTCTAAATGGCTTACCCCTTATTCTTAAACTGTGGCCCCTGGTTCTGGACTCCCCCAACATCGGGAACATGTTTCCTGCCTCTAGCGTATCCAAACCCTTAACAATCTTATATGTTTCAATAAGATCACCTCTCATCCTTCTAAATTCCAGAGTATACAAGCCCAGCCGCTCCATTCTCTCAGCATATGACAGTCCCGCCATCCCGGGAATTAACCTGGTGAACCTACGCTGCACTCCCTCAATAGCAAGAACGACTCTGAGCGATGCGGGACTGACTCGGTCTCTTCCTGTGGGCCTGCTAAACCTGCTGCTGATCGACATGTCACACATTCCACAGACGCTGATAGCAATGCCTTTGGGAGCTCTGGAATGTACACGCGTCAGGATGTACTGTGTGCAGGAAGGAACTGCAGGTGCTGGTTTAAACCAAAGATCCTATAGCGGAGCAAGATAGACCGCTCCTGCTAAATGCAATGGGCTGACGTGTAGCACGCAATGGAGCGGAACGTGGGCCTTTGTTTCATCCATTTGAGTAACCCGACCCGACCCGACCCGCAGTGTAATCAACGTTGCGGGGGAACAGTTTGTGTTAATAAATTATAATTCTGAAATTGAGGAGAAGATTTTTCCCAAAGAACTTTGATTTTAACGAGGATGTTTCCGTAACCGGCTTCCGTCTCCGCACTAGTATCTTTGCTCTGCTCCGGGATCTTTGGTGCGGTGACGGAAGCCGGTTACGGAAATGGGGCCGAAAATTACCCCATGAATCTGCCCATGACCGCACTACGTCTTTTTCGTCGAGCGATCTATCTTGCTCGCTGTAGGGTCTTTTGGTTTAAACCGAAGATAGACACACACACAAAAAGCTGGAGTAACTCAGCGGGGGCAGGCGGCATCTCTGGAGAGAAGGAATGGGTGACGTTTCGGGTCGAGACCCTTCCGGCTTACTCTTCTGATTGGCTGTGTTGCCGCTGACTGTGGCGGCTCTACATAAGTCTCATTCCTTCGCACTCAAACAAGATAAACCGGATTTGTTTCTCTGAATGGGTTTGGATTCAGAGAGAGGTGGCAAGTTGAAAGGGCAAAGGAATGAAGCGTGTGAGCGATAATAATAATATTAATCATAAACTTTATTTCGGACTCAAGGTCCAGACAAGGGACAACATTACATAAAAATACATTGCATATAAAATCATAAAATGCACATAAAATCTTAGTATATCACTTATAAAAGCATCATAGAAACATAGAAAATAGGTGCAGGAGTAGGCCATCCGGCCCTTCGACCCTGCACCGCCATTCAATATGATCATGGCTGATCATCCAACTCAGTATCCTGTACCTGCCTTCTCTCCATACCCCCTGATTCCTTTAGCCACAAGGCCAACATCTAACTCCCTCTTAAATATAGCCAATGAACTGGCCTCAACTACCTTCTGTGGCAGAGAATTCCACAGATTCACCACTCTCTGTATGATAAATGATTTTCTCATCTCGGTCCTAAAATACTTCCCTCTTATCCTTCAACTGTGACCCCTTGTTCTGGACTTCCCCAACATCAGGAACAATCTTCCTGCATCTAGCCCGTCCAACCCCTTAAGAATTTTGTAAATCTATATAAGATCACCCCTCAATCTTCAAAATTCCAGCGAGTACAAGCCGAGTCTGTCCAGTCTTTCCTCATATGGAAGTCCTGCCATCCCAGGAATCAGTCTGGTGAACCTTCTCTTTACTCCCTCTTTAATATATCATAAATGATATATTAAAAAAACCCACAATACATGAATTAAAATCCAGAATAAAAAGAATGATCTGTGTCCTACAACGAGACAGTGATACCAGTGTCTCCACAACTGGGATTGGTAGCGTGTAGTGCTAAACCTTATGTTTGACAAGGCCACAATAATTACATTTTTAGAGTCATTTATCCTGCAGATGAATTTATACATATGATTTCTTAGGATGGCTTCTAAAGTGCTGACTCCTGCAGCCACAGCACTACACCATCTAGGTCTCCTTAACAGTGTTCTCATGGCATCATTCTAGGCCACCTTTCGTCTCTACAATCGTGTCTTTCTGTAGATCGACCACAGGTGCGCAGTATAGAGTGGTGTGCAATATGCTCTACGCAGCGACATCTTCACCACATCTGTACACGCACCAAACTTACGCAAGAGAATATTCGCCTGTACATACAGCATGCATCATTGCCTATAAATATCCTCATCATCTGTCATTTATTCTGTAATAAAATGCCCAAGATATTTTACCTTATTACAGACACTAAGATTATTGTCAGACAATTTAAAATCAGGACATTTTAGACATTTATCCTCTTTGGTTCTACAGATCATAACAGCACTCTTACTAGCATTATATTTAATGTCATGTTCCACACCATACACGGAACATGCAGTAAGGAGCTGCTGGAGACCAGCGCTAGATGGACTAAAGACCACAAGATCATCTGCATACATAATATGGTTCACTAAAATATTACCAATCACGCACCCAGTGTTACAAGCTTTCAATTGTTTGGACAGA
This sequence comes from Okamejei kenojei, assembly GCA_035221665.1. NCBI lineage: Eukaryota > Metazoa > Chordata > Chondrichthyes > Rajiformes > Rajidae > Okamejei > Okamejei kenojei. The sequence goes on along the minus strand of CM069136.1, from coordinate 17,628,071 downwards.
TCATCAATATGAAGATTAAAAAGGACTGGGGACAAAATCCCCCTTGTCTAACACCATTGCTAACTCCAAATGGGGCTGAGACCCTATTGCCCCATTTTATTTGCATAGTCTGGTGGGCATACCAGTAGGCCAGTATTCTCACAATGTATTTAGGCACCCCTCTGACTCATTTTAACAAACAGCTTTCTGTGATTAACACGATCAAAGGCTTTGGAAGCATCAATAAAGCACATAAGGGTTGAAGAGTGTTTGCCTCTATATTTGTTTACAATCTCCTTTAGGGCATACATGCACAAATCAGTGCCATGTTTACCTTTAAAGCCAAACTGGTTATCTGTGGAGTTAGCAAACTCATTTATTCTATCCAGCAGAACTCTTTCTAAGACTTTTGACAATATGCTGGCTAAAGCTATGGGCCTGTAATTATTTAGGCTGCCTACTTTACCAGTTTTGTCCTTAATGACCGGCACTAACAGAACAGACAACAAGCCATGAATCATAAAGCCAGTAAAACAAATAGCTAGGAGAGGAGCTATCCTCATACTCGCATACTTAAGATGTTCAGCAGATATGATCCAAGCCACTTGCTTTGTTGTTGGACAGCTTGTTCATGGCATGATACACCTCATGTGACATAATCACCATCGAGTCTTTACTCTCAATATTGTCTACCTTATACAAGTCACCTTGGACACAGTTGAATAAAGTACGATAATGTTGTCGCCAAAACTCAGCGATATTAGCTGTTCCGGAGATTCCATCTACAGTACATGGTAGAGATGTTTTGCAACTGCTAAGAGCTCTGACTTCCTGCCAAATATCAGTAGCATTGTTACTTAGCAGCTTCTCAGCCATGGAATCAGCCCTCATAGCTTGCTCATTTTTACAGATGAAGCAAACAGCATACTTATACCTTGCATTAGTGAGCTTCTTGTGCTCAAACACAGGCCCCTGTCTGGGTCTACCTGCCATAGCCCATGCTTTGGTGGCTTCACGGGCTTCAGTATGATACTCAGCTACATACTGATTCCAGCCAGGCCTGATGTTATGTGTCTAATTTTTATGCTTGCAGTAGGGCTTACTGCCGACATATAAAGCGCATTATACACGGAGCAGATATCTTTCCTATGCTTCATATCCTTACAATTAACATTACTACACATTATTGCATCTTTAGGTAGATGAATATTGCTTAAGGATTGATCTGTATGGGCATAATAGGCTAGGATGTCTTCCTTTGTAAGCATTGACCAGTCCAGTTTTTCTGTATTAAAGCTATTTCTATCTCTGGATACCACAGGTATGTGTTCAACATTTATTGTCATAGCAACAGGTATATGATCAGTCATTGCTGCCCCGTACAGAATGTCCATACACCCCAATGAGGCATGTGCATCAGCTGTACTAATACAGTGGTCCAGCCATGACGTGGTGTGCCAGGCCTCACTAATATAAGTATAGCTCTCTGTAGGTAAAAGCACTTTGCTTGGCAATATTAAATTATTATCTTGACAGAACTGAGCCATATGATTGGCAAATAATGAGTTCCTATGTGAGATATCTGCATCGGACGTGGGTCATGAGTAGGCCATTCGGCCCTTCGAGCCAGCACCGCCATTCAATGTGATCGTGGCTGATCATCTCCAATCAGTACCCCGTTCCTGCCTTCTCCCCATATCCCCTGACTCCGCTATCTTTAAGAGCCCTATCTAACTCTCTCTTGAAAGCATCCAGAGAACCGGCCCCCACCGCCCTCTGAGGCAGAGAATTCCACAGACACCACTCTCTGTGAGAAAAAGTGTTTCCTCGTCTCCGTTCTAAATGGCCTACCCCTTATTCTTAAACTGTGGCCCCTGGTTCTGGACTCCCCCAACATCAGGAACATGTTTCCTGCCTCTAGTATGTTCAAACCCTTAACAATCTTATATGTTTCAATGAGATCTCCTCTCATCCTTCTAAACTCCAGAGTGTACAAGCCCAGCATTAAGAACAGTCTGAAGAACGTCACGAAACGGAACTACGCCATGTCGCAGAGACAAAGTGACAGCCATGATCACATTGAATGGCGGTGCTGGCTCGAGGGGCCAAATGGCCTACTCCTGCACCTATTGTCTATTGTCAATAATATACTGCAATACTACATTAAACATTAACTAAATATAATAAAAGTCCTTTAGATGATTGTTACCCAGGAATTTAAAGGTAGATTGTTTGGTTTGGTGGCAGTTTGGGGAGGAATGTGAAGGTGTGAAAGAGAGAAATAGATCGTGTAGACGCACAGTCTCTCGCCTAGAGCAGGGGAATCGAGGACCAGAGGACAAGGGTTCAAGGAGAAGGGGAAAAGATTTAATAGGAATCTGAGGGGTAACTTTTCCACACAAAGGGTGGTGGGTGAATGCAACGTGCTGCTAGAGGAGGTAGTTGAGGCTGGGACTATCCCAACAGGTGGACAGGTACATGGATAGGACAGGTTTGGCGGGATATGGGCCAAACGTGGGCAGGTGGGACTAGTGTAGATGGGACATGTTGGCCGGTGTGGGCAAGTTGGGCCGAAAGGCCTGTTTCCACACTGTATCACTCGTTAACTCTAGTACAGAGAAGGTGGGCCGAGGGGCCTGTTTCCACACCCGGTGTGACTCTAGTTTGGAGAAGGTGGACCGAAGGGCCTGTTTCCCACACACTGTGTGACTTTAGTATGGAGAAGGTGGACCGAAGGGCCTGTTTCCACACACTGTGTGACTTTAGTATGGAGGAGGTGGGCTGAAGGGCCTGTTTCCACACACTGTGTGACTCTAGTATGGAGAAGATGGGCTGAAGGGCCTGCTTCCACACACTGTGCGACTCTAGTCTGGAGCAAAGATACTAGAGGAGCAAGATAGGCCACTCCTCCGAAATCCAATGGACTGACGTGTAGTACGTAACGGACCGTCACGGCCACCATTTGTTTATGCAAAATGCGACTTCTGGTATGCCCCCCGGTGTATAATCCGCTCTATTATCCTTGGTGTAATCAGTGTTGTCGGGAACAATGGGTACGCAAAATGCTGGAGAAACTCAGCGGGTGCAGCAGCATCTATGGAGCGAGGGAGATAGGCAACGTTTCGGCCCGAAACCCTTCTTCAGACTGATGGGGGGTGGGGGGAGGCGGGGGGGAAGAAAGGAAAAAGGAGGAGGAGGAGCCCGAGGGCTGAGGGAGAGGTGGGAAGGGGAGGAGACAGCAAGGGCTAACGGAATTGAGAGAATTCAATGTTCATACCACCAGGATGCAGACTCCCCAAGCGGAATATGAGGTGCTGTTCCTCCAATTTGCGGTGTTGCTCACTCTGGCCATGGAGGAGGCCCAGGACAGAGAGGTCGGATACAGAATGGGAGGGGGAGTTGAAGTGCTGAGCTACTGGGAGATCAGGTTGGTTATTGCGGACCGAGCGGAGGAGAGGAGTCTCACCGATATAGATCAGCTGACATCTGGAGCAGCGGATGCAATAGATGAGGTTGGAGGAGGTGCAGGTGAACCTCTGTCGGACCTGGAACGACTGCTTGGGTTCTTGAATGGAGTGGAGGGGGGAGGTAAAGCAACAGTAGGGAACAGTGTTTGATATAGCGCATCTATCACCTCACATAAGGGTAAATGTTTTCCCCCTGCTCCCCCATTTCCCTCCCATCTTTCCTCCCCAGCCCCCACCTTTACGTAGTTTCCCTGCATCGTATTGTGCAGCTTCCCTTGTATTGCTTTCACACACACTGTGCACAAAATTAAATGTAACTTACATATATATTTATATGAATGTGTGTTTGTTGTGTGAGAGGCAAGTTAGAGATAAATAAAGTTCATTCTCATGGATCAGAAGCAACTTTGATTGAAAGCATCACTATTACTTTCTTTATCTTATGTCAGATGATGTACATAAACCGTAAAGCAAATTATATATATAATTAGATACATAAATATATGCATATATATATACACACACACACATATATATACACACACATATATTTATCTTTGTATCTTTAGATATATGTATCTAGTATTCTCATGGATCAGAAGCAACTTTGATTGAAAGCATCACTATTACTTTCTTTATCTTATGTCAGATGAAGTACATAAACCGTAAAGGCAATTATATATATAATTAGATACATAAATATATGGATATATATATATATATATATACACATACACACACATACATACACACATATATATACACACACATATATTTATCTTTGTATCTTTAGATATATGTATCTAGTATTCTCATGGATCAGAAGCAACTTTGATTTAAAGCATCACTATTTCTTTATCTTATGTCAGATGAAGTACATAAACCGTAAAGGCAATTATATATATAATTAGATACATAAATACACACACATGTATGCATCCAGCATCTCTGGCATGGAGAGGGAGTGAGGGAGTGTGTGTGAGTGGCGCCGCGCCTGCACTGTGGCCATCCGGCGGCGGGCGGCGCTGCGGCGCGGAGCCGGGCCGGGCGGTGATGGCGGCTCACCTGAAGAAGCGGGTTTACGAGGAGTTCACCAGAGTGGTGCAGGTGGGTGTGAGACCCGGGGACCGCGCTACGCCAGCCCCAGGCTGCGGCCCCGGCACTAGGCCCCGCCCCGGGCCCCGCGCTACTCCAGCCCCCTGCGTCCCCGACACTGGGCCCCGCGCTACTCTAGACCTAGAGTGGTGCAGGTGGGTGTGAGACCCGGGGACAGCGCTACGCCAGCCCCAGCTGCGCCCCCGGCACTAGGCCCCGGGGCCCCGCCAGCCCCAGGCTGCGGCCCGGCACTGGGCCCCGCGCTACTCTAGACCTAGAGCGGTGCAGGTGTGTGTGTGGCCCGGGGACCGCGCTACGCCAGCCCCAGGCTGCGGCCCCGGCACTAGGCCCCGCCCCGGGGACCGCGCTACTCCAGCCCCAGGCTGCGGCCCCGGCACTAGGCCCCGCGCTACTCTAGACCTAGAGTGGTGCAGGTGGGTGTGAGACCCGGGGACAGCGCTATCCAGCCCCAGGCTGCGCCCCCGGCACTGGGCCCCGCGCTGCTACGCCAGCCCCCCGGCACTGGGCCCCGCGCTACGCCAACCCCACGTGGCCCGGCACTAGTGCCCGCACCCCGCGCTACTCTAGACCTAGAGCGGTGCAGGTGTGTGTGTGGCCCGGGGACCGCGCTACGCCAGCCCCAGGCTGCGGCCCGGCACTGGGCCCCGCGCTACTCGGCCTAACTTCAGGCCCACAGGCGGCGCAGCTGCCTCCCATACCCGGGTTACCCCCAGCGAGCGGCCTCGGACCCTGAAGCCCCTGTCCCTGAGGCCTCACTGGGGGTAAAGGCCGCGGACCCCAGGGTCGAGCCCGCCAGGCCCGGCCCGGTCTAAGGCCTAAATGCAACCAGGCCCAGGGTCCTGAGGCCCTAAGGCCGCCCCTGACCCCCCCCACAGGCCCGGACTCTTGTTGCCCCAACGCTGCCTCTTGGACACAAAGGCCTGGGACCTGCCTAAACCCTCACTGACACTCCCCACAGAGTTTGTGTCAAGTCTCCGGCCTGGGGACTGGGCCAACCCAAGCTGGGGGCCCGGGGCCTGTACACTGCGGACTCTGTGGCCTTTGCTGCGGGGTGGCTCCGATTGCTAGTTATGTGTTGTCTCTCCTGCTGCACTGGATGGCCAGCCCCCACAACGCGAAAGCTTTTTGCTGTACCTCGGTACACGTGCCAATAAACTGGACAGACTGGACTCCTGCCTGGCCTGGCCTGCACCCCCGCGGCCCGCTCACCGGCCCCAGTCCCCACAGAGACGGGCCTGGGAAGCGAACCAAACTGCAAGCTGGAGGCCTGGCCCATCCTCCTCTCCGGAGGCGCTGAGTTGCACCAGCACTTTTTGTGTCTTTTCCTGTACTCAATGCCCAGTCCAATGAATGCAACTATGCCAAATGCCTGTGTACTGCGACCCAAAACGTCATATTGCTTCCATGTATGCTGCGTGACCCGTTGGGTAGCTCCAACACTTTTGAGTAAACATGCAAGATGCAGTATAATGTGGATAAATGTACGGTTCTCCACTTTGGAGGCAAGAACGGAAAGGCAGATTATTATCTGAACGGTGCCAGGTTAGGAAAAGGGGAAGTACAACGAGTAGGGGAGTAGGCCATTCGGCCCTTCGAGCCAGCACCATCATTCAAAGTGATCATGGCTGATCATCCCCAATCAGTACCCCGTTCCTGCCTTCTCCCCATATCCCCTGACTCTGCTATCTTTAGTAGCTCTATCTAAGTCTCTTTTGAAAGCATCCAGAGAATTGTCCTCCACTGCCTTCTGAGGGTATCCCCCCTCCCATTGGTACGGAACTTTTGCATTTTTCAGCTTGAAATTGTGTAATATGGTGCATACTGTAGCGAGTCTTTTAACTTACACTTAAATACAATATATATGCTTTAAACTGGATTAGCTATGAATGAGGTTAGAGTAAATGACATTCCTAATTACATTCCACAGTAGAGCCCAGGCTCTGATCCATACGTGCAACACATGAATGATCTTAGTGTATGCATGTATGGAAATCAGATTATAATCAAACACTTGGCCCCTGTTGGCCAAACTGGGTCTCAGTGCATACCTGGTACTACTCCTGGCCCAGACTCCCGTTACATATCTTCTCTCATTCCTGTCCCTGAGTCCAGCCTTACAGCAGGCCCCCTATTCTACCCTGATCATAGCTGCTTACCTGCTTAGGTTCCCAGTGCTGAATACACCCCTGGTCCCAGCTTTGACTGCACACCTAGTACTATTCCAGACCTTGACTCTGGATGCACACTTGGCCTTGCTCCTAGCCCCTCTGCACTGACAATATATCTGGCCCACACATAAAGCCCGATATCTGACCCCCTGGACTTAACCTATTACGTTCAAGTCCACAGGTGCTTAGCTAATGCAGTAATCCTTTATGGGGCACTTCACAGACCAAATTATGGATAACAACATTTGCTACATTCATTGGCTTCCTTGTTATCTAACATGCTAGTCACTTTGTCAAAGAAGTCATCAATTGGTTGAACACAATTCCCATCCATAAAATTATACTCACTCAGCTGTATAACTATTCTGATACAATTTCTTTCATTTTCGTAACAAACTGTCCTGAAGCTAATTACAAATCAATAACATTAGCCAACTCCGAAACATGAAGCGCTGAGTATTGGGATCCAGACATCACGGACAACTGGCCTCAGTTCCCCGCTCACATCTGGCAGTGTTCTCCATCTGAACCAGGGGCCGTGGAGCGTTTTTGAATGTGGGGAGGCTGAGCGATCACTGATCACTGGCCTTGGGGGGGGGGGGGGGGTACCCAGTGAGCGAGTGGGGAGAGGGTGTGGAAGAAGGGTGTCCCCCCTCCCAGGGTAGGAACTTTTTGAAATTTGATGTATTAAAATCATAATTTAGTGCATTGTAGAAGTATGATTTCAATGTTTTTTGTATGAAGTATTTTGAAGAGGTAACTTTTTAAGGGGTAACTTTATCCACACAAAGGGTGGTGGGTGTGTGGAACAAGCTGCCAGAGGAGGTAGCTGACGCAGGGACCATCCCAACATTTAACAAACAGTTAGACTGATACATGGATAGGACAGGTTTGGAGGTATGGACCAAAAGCAGGTAGTGTAGCTGGGACATTGGCGGGTGTGGGCAAGTTGTGCTGAAGGGCCTGTTTTCACACTGTATCACTCTATGACCACATTATACCTCCACCATGCATGAATGCTTCAAAATCAAGTGATCGAGTTTTATTGCCATATACTCAAGCATAGAAACGTAGAAAATAGGTGCAGGAATAGGCCATCGGCCCTTCGAGCCAACACTGCTATTCAATATGATCATGGCTATTCATCTAGAATCAGTACCTCTTTCCTGTTTTTTCCCCATATCCCTTGATTTTGTGTGCTAAATGTAACTCTCTCTTGAAAACATCCAGTGAATTGGCCTGCACTGCCTTCTGTGGCAGAGAATTCCACAGATTCACAACTCTCTGTGTGAAGAAAGTTTGTCGTCATCTCAGTCCTAACTGCCCCCCCCCCCCCCCCCCTTATTCTTAAACTGTGACCCCTGGTTCTGAACTCCCCCAACATCGGGAAGATTTTTCCTGCAGTTACAGTAAGTGAAAATCGAGCAGGCAAGCAGGATGCTTTCGCCAACCACCCCCATTTGAAGTCCACTGTCTTCCACCGTTTCTACCCAGTGCCTGGTACTTACTTCCAGCAGCCACTGGTTGTCCTCCAGGATGCACCGAGCTGCAGCCTGATCCATGCCGGTCACCTGGGTGAATTTGGCACAGAGACTCTCACGGCAGCGGCGCAACGCTTCCGACGCCTTGCACTGAGGCTGCTCCATGGCCGGAGCTGCAGTGAGCGACTCGCCAGCCCGGCAAACACTCACCAGCCCTGCTCCCCGTCCGCATCTGTCCCCGTCGCTGCTTCTGCTTCCAACTCCCATGGCCCATGCAGTTGATATGAGTTTTGCAATTTTCATTGATCACATAATTTCTCACGACAGAGCGTGAGAAATTTGTGATCATCGTGATAATTTGGTGAAATGTGTGATTCTCACGCTCAATGCATGGGAGTTGGCTGCCCTGCCTCTCTATCCCCCTCTCTCCTCCCTCTCTCTCCTCTCTCTCCTCTCTCTCACTCCCCCTCTTCTCCCCTCCCTCTTCTCCCCTCCCTCTTCTCCCCTCCCTCTTCTCCCCTCCCACTTCTCCCCCCTCTCTCCCTCCTCTCTCTCCCCCTCCCCCTCTCTCTCTCCCGCCCTCTCTCTGTCCCCCTCTCTCTCTCTCTCCCTCCCCTCTCGCCACCTCTCTTTCTCTCCCCTCTCTCTCTCCCTCCCACCTCACTCTCATCCCTCTATCTCTCTCCCCTCACCCCCCTCTCTTCTGCTCTCTCTCCTCTCACCCCCTCTCTTCTGCTCTCTCTCCTCTCACCCCCCTCTCTCCCCCTCTATCTCTACCCTCCCCCTCTCTACTCTCTCCTCTCTCCCTCTCCGTCTCTCCCTCTCTCCTCTGTCACCCCCTCTCACTCTCTCCCTTTCCCTCTCCTCTCTCCCCTTCTCTCGCTCTCTCCCCTCTCTCCCACTCTCTTTCTCCCTCTCTCTCTTCTCCCTCTTTCTCTTTTCCCCTTCTCTCCCACCTCACTCTTCCCCTCTCTCTTGTCCCCTCTCTCCTCTCTCTCCCCTCTCTCTTTCCCCTAACTCTCTCTCCCCTCTCTTTCCCCTAACTCTCTCTCCCCCTCTCCTCTCTCTCTCCCTCCCCCTCTCTCTCCCTCCCCCTCTCTCTCCCTCCCCCTCTCTCTCCTCTCTTTCATCTCTCTCCCGCTCTTTTTTTCTCTCTCCCCCCTCTCCCTCCTCCCCTCACTTCCCCTCTCCCCTCTCTCCCTCTATCTCTTTCTCCCTCCCTCGCTATCTCCCCCCTCTCTATCTCTCTCCTCTCCCTCTCCACACACTCCCTCCCCTCCCTCTCTCTCCCCTCACATCCTCTCTCGCCCTCTCTCTCCCCATTTCTCCCTCACACCTCACTCTCCCCCTTGCTCTCTCACCCCTCTCTCTTTCTCCTCTGTCTGTATCTCCTATTTCTCTTTGCCCCCATCTCCCTCTCTTTCCCCGTTTTTCTTTCCCCCTTTCCCTCTTCCCCCCCTCTCTCTCTCCCCCACTCTCTCCCATTCTCTCCTACCCTCTCCTCCCTCTCCACCCCCTCTCTCCCTTCCCTCTCACTCTCCCCCCCTCTCCCCCCTCTCCCTCTTCTCTCTCTCCATTCTCTCCCTCTCTGTCTCTCTCCTCTGTCTCTCCCCTCTCTTTCCTCTCAGCCCCTCTCTCTCTCCCCATTGTCTCCCTGTCTCCCTCCCTTCTCTCTCTCCACCTCCCTGTGAGAGTCTCTGTCCCTTCGGCACAGAGACTCTCGCGGCAGCCCTGCCGACCCCTCCGATCCGCCCGGGACTCTTGCACTGAGGGTGCTCCATGGCCGGAGCTGCAGCGAGCGACTCACAGGCCCCACAAACACTCGGCAGCCCCGGCTTTCCGTCCGCATCTGTTCCCGGCAAACACTCGCCAGCCGCCGCTCCCCGCATCTGTTCCCGCCGCTACATCTGCTTCCACCCCTCCCTCAGCCCCTGCTCTCCCACACCTGCAGACCATGCAGTTTATCTGAAATTTTGGTTGATCACAGAATGTCTCACCACTGAGCGTGAGCAATTTCTGATCAGCGTGAGGGCGTGAGAAATAGCTCCAAGGTGTGATTCTCACGCCGAAAGCCCTGTTGTTCAGATGTTGGTACATGTGAGAATTAAACACTCTTGACTTTTGATACATCCCAAGAGTACTTTCTGTGGAACGTCTGGAGAGGTTGCAGGAGTCGTTGAATATCTAGCACGGAAACAGGCCCTTCGACCCAAATCGACTAAGATGTCCCATCTAGGTTGAGTAGGCTGGGACTATTCCTTGGAGCGCAGGAGGATGAGAGAGATCTTATAGAGGTGTATAAAATCAGAGGAATAGATTGGGTAGACGCACAGAGTCTCTTACCCAGATTAGGGGAATCGAGGACCAGAGGACATAGGTTTATGTTGAAGGGGAACGGATTTAATAGGAATAACTTTTTCACAAAGAGGGTGGCGGGTGTATGGAACGAGCTGCCAGAGGAGGTAGTTGAGGCTGGGACTATCCCAACGTTTAAGGGACAGTTAGACAAGTACATGGATAGGACAGGTTCGGAGGGCTATGGGCAGGTGGAATTAGTGTAGCTGCGTCATGTTGAGCGGAAGATGCTGTTTCCACGCTGCATTGCTCTATGAATCTAAGCTAGTTCCATTTGCCTGCATTAGACCTATATTCATCTAGATATTTCCTATCCATGTACCTGTCGCGTGGCTTTTGAATGTTGTTATTGTACCTGCCCCAACGACCTCAGGCAGATAGTTCCACGGTTATGGTGGCGCAGCGGTAGAGTTACCTTACAAAATGCAGCGCCAGCGACCCGGGTTCGATCCCGACTACGGGCGCTGTCTGTATGGAGTTTGCACGTTCTCCCCGTGACCTGCGTGGGCTTTCTCCGAGATCTTCGGTTTCCTCCCACACTCCAAAAACGAACAGGTTTGTAGGTTAATTGGCTTGATAAAAATGTAAATTTGTCCAAGTTGGCGATATGCAGAGTACTGCCCTGCCGACTACACAATTCAGCACCTTCAGTAAACAAAAAAAGCTGCCCCTCAGGTTCCCAATAAATCTTTCCCCTCTCACCTTAAACCAATGTCCTACGGTTCTTGATTCACTTACTCTTGGTAAAAGACTACATATAACCATATAACCATATAACAATTACAGCACGGAAACAGGCCCTCTCGGCCCTTCCAGTCCGTGCCGACCATTTGTTTTCCCCTAGTCCCATCTACCTGCACTCAGACCATACCCCTCCATTCCCTTCACGTCCATATACCTATCCACTTTACTTTTAATTGTTAAAATCGATCCTGCCTCCACCACTTCTGCTGGAAGCTCATTCCACACAGCCACCACCCTCTGAGTAAAGAAGTTCCCCCTCACGTTACCCCTAAACTTCCGTCCCTTAATTCGCATGTCATGCCCTCTTGTTTGAATCTTCCCTATCCTTAATGGGAAAAGCTTATCCACGTCAACTCTGTCTATCCCTTTCATCATTTTAAAGACCTCAATCAAGTCCCCCCCTTAACCTTCTGCGCTCCAAAGAATAAAGACCTAACTTGTTCAACCTTTCTCTGTAACATAGTTGCTGGATCCCAGGCAACATTCTAGTAAATCTCCTCTGTACTCTCTCTATTTTGTTGACATCCTCTCTATAATTAGGCGACCAAAATTGTACACCATACTCCAGAATTGGTCTCACCAATGCCTTGTACAATTTTAACATTACTTCCCTACTTCTATATTCAATGCTCTGATTTATAAAGGCCAGCACACTAATCATTTATAGTCATACGGCGTGGAAACAGGCCCTTCGGCCCATCATGCCCATGCTAACCGACGTGCCCAACTACACGAGACCCACCTGATTGCATTTGGCCCATATTGAACTCATTCATCCCGACAGGTAGCTGGTTAACATTTTTCACCCAGAAAGTTGTGAATGGGTGGAATGCCCTGCCACAGAAGGCAGTGGAGGACAATTCATTGGCCATTTTCAAGAGAGAGTTAGATTTAGCTCTTAGGGTTAAAGGAATCAAGTGATATGGGGGGGAAAGCAGGAACGGGGTACTGATTCTGGATGATCAGCCATGATCACATTGAAGTAGGCATATCAGTCTGAAAATACCAGCGATCACCCACACGCTAGTAGTTTGAGAAAGAACTGCAGATGCTGGAAAAATCAAAGGTAGACAAGAAGGGTCTCGGCCCGAAACGTCGACTATTCCTTCGCTCCATAGATGCTGCCTCGCCCGCTGAGTTTCTCCAGCTTTTTTGTCTACCTATGATCAAATTGAATGGCGGTGCTGGCTCAAAGGGCCGAATGGCCGACTCGTGTACCTATTTTTCGATGTTTCTACATCCCTCTAAACTCATCGTATCCATTTTGATTGAGATGAATAACTGAAGGAAGACGAAGCCAGTGTTGTCGAGGGCTGGATTCCTCTTCATTCATATTTTTCTGTCTCCAACACAGCAACAGCCACACGATGAGATTCCGGCCAAGAAACTGCGCCTGGCGAAGCCCAGCAAGTCGGCGGCGCTGCACATCGACCTGTGCAAGTCCTCAAACTCCACCGAGGCGCTGCAGTACCTGCTGCAGTTCGCAAAGAAGCCCGTGGAGGCGGAGAGTGTGGAGGGTGTGGTCCGCATCCTCCTGGACCACTACTACAAGGTACCTAGCGCTCGCTTCACTTTACAGATTCTTCCTCTTCTTCTTGCGAATGAAACATAAACCAAAGGAATCGTTCGGTCTCAGGCCATGTGGTAGAGATGCAGGGAGACAAAAGTGCTGGAGAAACTCAGCGGGTGCAGCAGCATCTATGGAGCGAAGGAAATGGGCAACGTTTCGGGCCGAAACCCTTCTTCAGACATTCTTCAGTTAGAGATTAAAAATAGCGGAGTCAGGGGATATGGGGAGGAAGGCAGGAACGGGGTACTGATTGGGGATGATCAGCCGTGATCACATTGAATGGCGGTGCTAGCTCGAAGGGCCGAATGGCCTACTCCTGCACCTGTTGTCTATTGCGATGCAGCACGGGAACAGGACCATCGACCATTCCGTACATTAGCACCATCCTGCACACTTGGGCCGCATGGTGGTGCAGCCCTACATCGAACGCAGCGCTGTAGACCCGGGTTCCATCCCGACTACGGGTGCTGAATGTACGGAGTTTGCACTTTCTCCCCGTGACCCGCGTGGGTTTTCTCCGAGATCTTCGGTTTCCTCCCACACTCCAAAGACGTGCAGGTCTGTAGGTTAATTTGCTTGGTAAATGTAAGTGCCCGCAAATGACAACATGACATACAGTGACAGTTAGGAATGACACATTAAACATTAATAATAAAACATTATTGATTAATCAGGTGAATTAAATAAAATGTCAGAGCAAAAGGAGGCTACAGACTTTTGGTTATTGAGTGGAGCTTCTACTCGTGTTTTTATGTCTGGCTGTGGCAGCTTTGACAGTCCGGAGTCGCCTTCCAGAGGGAAGTGATTCAAAGAGTTTGTGGCCAGGGTGAGAGGGGGTCAGAGATGATCTTGCCCGCTCGCTTCCTGGCCCTTGCAGTGATTATTTTATCTCACATTAAACGCTATCGGGAGAAGGCAGGAGAATGGGGTTAAGAGGGGAAGATAGATCCGCCAAGATTGAATGGCGGAGTGGACTAGATGGGGGCGCAGCGGGAGAGTTGCTGCCTTACAGCGAACGCAGCGCCGGAGACCCAGGTTCCATCCCGACTATGGAGTTTGCACGTTCTCCCCGTGACCTGCGTGGGTTTTCTCCGAGATCTTCGGTTTCCTCCCACACTCCAAAGGTATGTAGGTTAATTGGCTTGGTAAATGTAAAAATTGCCCCTAATAGGTATAGGATAGTGTTAGTGTGCGGGGATCGCTGGTCGGCGCGGACCCGATGGGCCGAAGGGCCTGTTTCCGCGCTGTATCTCTAAACAAAACATTAAGCACAATTTATAATGAACAGAATCCAAGTAACCTCCGATCACCATTCACACTAGTTCTATGTTATCTCATTTTCTCATCCAATCGCTGCACACTAGGGGCAATTTTTAACAGAGGCCAAATCACCAACAAACCTGATGGCGCCAACCCGAAGCATAGGGCGGGCACCTACGGATGTCGAACCGGATGGCATCACCCTGCTGCGGACTTCTGTTGCCTCAAACGCAAGAAGAAGAAGAAGCGGGACAGGCAGCATCTCTGGAGAGAAGGAACAGGCGACGTTTCGGTGCTGATGTCAGGGGACGGGGCGGGACAGAGATCGAATGTAATTGGAGACAATGAGACTGGTGGGAGTGCTGGGAAGGGGGAGGGGATGGAGAGAGAGGGAAAGCAAGGGCTATCTGAAGTTAGAGAAGTCAATGTTCACATGCCGCTGGGGTGCAAACTGCCCAAGCGAAATATGAGGTGCTGCTCCTCCAATTTGCGCTGGGCCTCACTCTGACAATGGAGGAGGCCCAGGACAGAAAGGTCAGTGTGGGAATGGGAGGGTGGGGGGGTTAAAAGCGTTGAGCAAACGGGAGCAAAACAAGTCGTCTCGTTGAGTCTCATTGTCTGCAACTCGTTTTCTTGTGTAGGCTTGACGGGCCGAATGGCCCAATTCTGCTTCTCTCACTTCTGATCCTATGCCCATATTCTCCACTGCAGGAGAGCGAGAGCTCCGTCCGTCTGAAGATCGCCTCCCTGATTGGACTGCTGTCGAAGACTTCGGGCTTTGTGCCCGACTGCATCGTGGATGAAGTCATTGTCGCCCTTAATAATGAGAGTAAGTGATGGTGGCGGTCGCCAAGATGGCCGTCCGCGGGTCCAGGCAGCGGGAAGTCGACGGTCACACCAGAGTCGGCTGCCTGCCCCTCTTCCGGGCCTACGCCCGCGTCCCCGGAGCGGGAACACGCCGGGACTGTGGCGGCCTTCCGTGAACGCTGCTCGAGAGCATTGTAGATAAAGATGCCACTATTGTGTCATAATGATTGCCTGATAATAGACAATAGAAAATAGGTGCAGGAGGAGGCCATTCGGCCCTTCAAGCCAGCACCGCCATTCAATGTGATCATGGCTGATCATCCCTAATCAGTACCCCGTTCCTGCCTTCTCCCCCTATCCCCTGACTTCGCTATCTTTAAGAGCCCTATCTAGCTCTCGAAAGCATCCAGAGAACCGGCCTGCACCGCCCTCTGAGGCAGAGAATTCCACAGACTCACAACTCTTTGTGAGAAAACGTGTTTCCTCGTCTCCGTCCTAAATGGCTTACTCCTTATTCTTAAACTTTGGCCCCTGGTTCTGGAATCACCCAACATCGGGAACATGTTTCCTGCCTCTAGAGTGTCCAAGCCCTTAATAATCTGGTCGCTGGTCAATAAGCATTGTAGATAAAGATGCCACTATTGTGCACAATGATTGCCTGATGTGGTGCGACTATTAAAAGTTTTGTACCTTCTGGTTCTCTGTAAGATGCTGAATAAATTCCTTGTTAAGAAGGGAAAAGGAAAACTAAAGGAAGGGTGGTGGTGGTGCTGGTGGTGGGGAGCGAAGGATGGGGAGGGGGTGCAAGTCAGCTCGGGTTTAGACCCATGCTCACGGGTACAGGTGGCGTAGCCTCGCAGCACCGGAGACCCGGGTTCGATCCCCACTACAGGCGCTGTCTGTATGGAGTCTGTACGTTCTCCCTGTTTTCCGCATGGGTTTTCCCCGAAATCTCCGGTTTCCTTCCGCACTCCAAAGACTTACAGGTTTGCAGGTGAATTGGCTTGGTGTATGTGTGAATTATCCCTAGTGTGTGTAGGATAGTGTTAATATGCGGGGACCGCTGGTCGGTGCAGACTCGGTGGGCCGAAGGTCCTGTTTCCGCGCTGTATCTCTAAACTACAGTGAGGGATTTCCACAATCCAACATTACATAATACTGTTACATTTATTGTGGCATTCTGAAAATGTATCCGCTCACCATCTGAACTAGATGGTTTGCAGCTGTGTGTCATTGAAGTTGAGCCATCACTAAAACAGCTCGCATCATGATTCTCTCCCCCCTCACTTTCTCCTCTCCCCCTTTCTCTTTATCTCCCTCGCTTTCTCTCCGTCTTTCTCCCTCTCTCACTCCCTCTCTTTCTCTCCCTCTCTTTCCTCTCCCCCTCTCTCTTTCCTTTCTCCCCCTTTCTCCCCACTCTGTTTTTCTCTCCCCCTCTCTCATTCCTCTCTCCCCCCCTCTCCCCCCTCTCCCCCCTCTCCCCCCTCTCTCCCCCTCTCTCTTTCCTCTCCCTCCCCACTGTTTTTCTCTCCCCCTCCCTCTTTCCTCTCTCCCCCCCTCTCCCCCTCTCTCTTTCCTCTCTCTCGCCACTCTGTTTTTCTCTCCCCTCTCTTTCTTCTCTATCTTCCCCTCTCCCCTCTCCCCTCTCCCCCTCTCCCCCTCTCCCCTCCTCTCCCCTCTCCCCCTCTCCCCCTCTCTCCCCTCTCCCTCTCCCCCTCTCCCCCTCTCTCCCCCTCTCCCCCCTCTCCCCTCTCCCCTCTCCCCCTCTCCCCTCTCCCCCCTCTCCCCCCTCTCCCCTCTCCCCTCTCCCCTCTCCCCCTCTCCCCTCTCCCCTCTCCCCCCTCCCCCCTCTCCCCCCTCTCCCCCCTCTCCCCCCTCTCCCCCCTCTCCCCCCTCTCTCCCCTCTCTCCCCTCTCTCCCCTCTCTCCCCCTCTCTCCCCTCTCTCCCCTCTCTCCCCTCTCTCCCCCTCTCTCCCCTCTCTCCCCTCTCTCCCCTCTCTCCCCTCTCTCCCCTCTCTCCCCTCTCTCCCCTCTCTCCCCTCTCTCCCCTCTCTTCCCCTCTCCCCTCTCTCACTGTACTCTGAACATTGAATTTTCTCAATTCTGTTAACCCTTGCTGTCTCCTCCCCTTCCCACCTCTCCCTCAGCCCTCGGGCCCTGGCATTCCCTCTCTCTCTATCTCTCCCCCACCCTAGTCGCACTAGCTTCTCATTTTCACACCACAAACAGCTTACAATGGCTTGTTCCCTTTATCATCGATACTTTTTTGCATATCTTTCATTCATTGTTCTTTATCTCTCCACATCACCTTCCCTGATCCTCTGAAGAAGGGTCTCGACCCGAAACGTCGCCTATCTCCTTCGCTCCTTAGATGTGGAAACGGTTGAGAAAGCGGCTGATGTTTGTCGTTGTGAGCAGAGTGGGCAGTGTTGGGAGTGTGTGCTTCAATGTGTGTGCCGTGCTGTTTGCAGAATCCCACCAAGTCCTTGCCCAGCTGCTGGACACCACGTTGGTGATTGGCGTTCAGCTCCAGGAGAACCTGCCGCTCAGTTTCCGCTTGGTGGACATCGGCTGCAAGGTAAGAAGCTGACCCGCGGCCCATTCTGTCCCTGGTCACTGGCGGGAGAAAGAAACGCAGCAAAATGAGCGACAAAGTATTAAAAAATAACTTAAGTTCATAAGTGGGCTTCCACGATGCCTTGCAGCGCGTGCAGCGCCGGAGACCCGGGTTCCATCCCGACCACGGGCGCTGTCTGTCTGTGCGGAGTTTGCACGCTCTCCCCATGACCCTGTGTGGGCTTTCTCCGAGATCTTCGGTTTCCTCCCGCGCTCCAAAGACGTGCGGGTTTGTAGATGAATTGGCTTGGTGTGTGTGTAAGCTGTCCCTGGTGTAGCGTTAGTGCGCGGGGATCGCTGGTCGGCGCGGACTCGGTGGGCCGAAGGGCCTGTTCCCGCGCTGTGTCTCTTAAACTAAAAAAAAAAACAAAACCAAGTTCAAGGAGCAGAATGCACACGTCCCATCCCGTAACTGCAGATGCTGGAAAAATCAAAGTAGACACAAAAATGCTGGAGAAACTCAGCGGGTGAGGCAGCATCTGTGGAGCGAAGGAATAGGTGACGTTTCGGGAACGTTGACCCAAAACCTCACCTATTCCTTCGCTCCATAGATGTGGCCTCACCCGCTGAGTTTCTCCAGCATTTTTGTCTAATTAGGTTTGTAGGTTAATTGGCTTTGGTAAAAATAGCCAGCGCCGTTTTTGTGCGTTACAGGCATGACCGAGTGCATTTCATGATGCCTAAAGTATTTTGAGGCGATGCATAGTGGTAAGAGAAGCTATCATAATTCTCTGCCTCAGAGCGTGGTGGAGGCCGGTTCTCAATGCTTTCAAGAGAGAGCTAGATAGGGCTCTTAAAGATAGCGGGGTCAGGGGATATGGGGAGAAGGCAGGAACGGGGTACTGATTGGGGATGATCAGCCATGATCACATTGAATGGTGGTGCTGGCTGGAAGGGCCGAATGGCCTACTCCTGCACGTATTGCCTATTGTCTATAATGCAAGAGCTTAATTTCTAGTGACTGCAGTGTTGTTTTTTTTTTCTCCGCCACCCTCAAAATCAGCATCTGCTGGACACCTCCCACATCGTACGGAACAAATGCTTACAGCTGGTCGGCTGCCTGGGCTCCCTGGAGAGACTGGGGGTGAAGGAGCTGGAGAACGTGGCCACCAAAGACGTGCAGCGGATCATCAGCGACTCCTTCACCGACCAGGACCCGCGCGTTCGAACGGCAGCTATGAAAGCCATGGTAAGTAAGCTCCCGTCAGTCACAGGAGCAGGCTATAAACAGTAGCCTTGCCGAGGCAGCGTGAGACTGTGCCAGTCTGACTCAATCGACAATAGGTGCAGAGGAGGCCATTCGGCCGTTCCAGCCAGTACCGCCATTCAGGCTGATCATCCCCAATCAGTACCCCGTTCCTGCCTTCTCCCCATATCCCCTGACTCCGCTATCTTTAATAGCCCTTTCTAGCTCTCTCTTGAAAGTATCCAGAGAACCAGCCTCCACCGCCCTCTGAGGCAGAGAATTCCACAGACTCACAACTCTCTGTGAGAAAAAGTGTTTCCTCGTCTCCGTTCTAAATGGCTTACTCCTTATTCTTAAACTGTGGTTCTGGACTCCCCCCAACATCGGAAACAAGTTTCCTGCCTCCAGCGTGTCCAAACCCTTAATAATCTTACACGTTTCAATAAGATTCCCTCTCACCGTTCTAAACTCCAGAGTGTACAAGCCCAGCCGCTCGATTCTCTCAGCTATAGCTTGGTTTGGGAACAGCTTCATCCAAGACGGTCACCGTGGCGCAGCAGTTGGAGTCGCTGCCTTACTGCGAATGCAGCGCCAGAGACCCGGGTTCGTTCCTGACTACGGAGTTTGTACGTTCTCCCCCGTGATCTGGGTGGGTTTTTTCCGAGATCTTTGGTTTCCTCCCACAGTGCAAAGATGTGCAGGTTTGTAGGTTAATTGGCTCCGGTCAAAATGTTCCCAGTGTGTAGGATAGTGCTAGTTTACGGGGCGATCGCTGGTTGGCGCGGTCTCCTTGGGCTGAAGGGCCTGTTTCCATTCTGTCTCCCCTAATGTCTAAAGGGCCTGTCCCACTTGGCCGTCATTTACGCGACAGGCCGGTAGTAACTGACGTGCGGACGGTTGCGTGCGTCATCACGCGTCCGCACAGCCGTCTGGAGCGTGTGACGTCATTTGAAGATAGACACAAAATGCAGGAGTAACTAAGCGGGACCAGCAGCATCTCTGGAGAGAAGGATGTTTCGGGTCGAGACTCTTCTTCAGTCTGAAAGAAGGGTCTCGACCCGAAATGTCACCCATTGCTTCTCTCCAGAGATGCTGCCGGTCCCGCTGAGTTACTCCAGCATTTTGTGTCCATCCAATCGTCTTGGCCCCGCTCTGGGAGTAGAGGTGGGGGCGGATCCGGATCCGCAGCGGCCGTGGGCCCCAGGCCGAGCTCGGCGATCGTTTGCCTGCTTCTGCTGCTGTTGGAGGTGAGACGTTGAGCCGCGCCAGGGTCTTGAGCCCGTCCCACTTTGGCCGTCAGGTATGCGACAGGCCGGTGGCGCCACTCCACACTCCTCCACGCCACTCCATGCACCCGTCCCACGCGCTAGTAGGTCGCGTTAATGGCGCGCGAATGATGCGAATGACGGCCAAGTGGGACAGGCCCTTAACGTGACGTCTACAAGCAAGTTTTATTCCAACTGCGATTGTTAATGACGCTGACCGCACCACAAGCGTTGCGGTGCACATGGATCATGGCAACCGCGTTGTTCTGCTGGTGTTCACTGCGCCTCTTGTGCTTTGTCCTAGTTACAACTCCATGAGCGGGGAATGAAGCTGCAACAGACCATCTACTGTCAGGTAAACATAGAAACATCGACAACAGGTGCAGGCGTAGGCCATTCAGCCCCTCCAGCCAGCAGCGCCATTCAAAGTGATCACCGCAGATCATCCCCAATCAGTTCCCGCCTTCTCCCCACATCCCCTGACTCCGCTATCTTTAAGAGCCCTATCTAGCTCTCTCTGAAAAGTATCCAGCCTCCACCGCCCTCTGAGGCAGAGAATTCCACAGAATTATAGTTTAGAGAGAAACTGGCCCATATCTCTTGATTCAATAGACAATATATAATAGACAATAGGTGCAGGAGTAGAGCTAAATCTAACTTTCTCTTGAAAACATCCAGTGAAGTGGCCTCCACTGCCTTCTGTGGCAGAGAATTCCACAGATTCACAACTCTCTGGGTGAAAAAGTTGTTCCTCATCTCAGTCCTAAATGGCCTATCCCTTATTCTTAAACTGTGACTCCTGGTTCTGGACTCCCCCAACATGGGGAACATTTTTCCTGCTTCTAGCCTGCCCAATCCTTTAAGAATTTTATCTGTTTCTAAAGACAACAAAACGTTCCCAAATAGCGCGTTTGGCTTGTACCTGAGGTTTGGGGGAGGTCTGCTACACGGAGAAATTGTAGGCAGCTTATTTGTACAAACACAATTTGATTTGGGGATCGAGGGCCATGGGCGCAGCGGTAGAGTTGCTGCCTTACAGCGAATGCAGCGCCGGAGACCCGGGATCCATCCCGACCACGGGCGCTGTCCGTACGGAGTTTGCACGTTCTCTCCGTGACCGTGTTGGTTTTCTCCGAGATCTTCGGTTTCCTCCCACAATCCAAAGACGTGCAGGTTTGTAGGTTAATTGGCTTGGGGGGTAAGTGTAAATTGTCCCTGGTGTGTGTAGGATAGTGTTGAGGGTCTGTCCCACTTGGAGATTTTTTTCAGCGACCGCCGGCATCAATGACTGACTTATCATGTCACCGAAAAATACGTGGCGTGATGCGGCGTGATGACGTATTTCTGCGCGGTGTTTTTTCAAGCGTCGCAACGTTTTTTTTGTTGCCGCTGGATTACGAAATGTTCAAATCTTTTGGCGACGCTGAAATGACGCCGGCATTCGCCGAAAAAAAATTACCAAGTGTGACAGGCCCTTTAATGAGCTGGTCGGTGGGCTGAAGGCCCATTTCTGCGCTGTATCTTGAAACAAAACAAAAAAATAAGTTGTGGGAGGCATGTATTTTGATCCATCTGTCGTCTGCTTTTCTAAAGGCGTGCCGGGCACTGTCGGATGACTACGAGCAAGTCCGTTCCGTTGCCGTGCAACTCGTGTGGGTCCTCAGTCAACTATACGCCGATAGGTCAGTGTTACCGGAGCCGTGAGCTTCATCCGCCATCATAGAATCTTAGGCCCCCTGCGGTCAAGGCTGAGCATGGGCGTCTCCAGGGTGCTATTCCCTATATGGAGGACGCCTGTGCGTGACTTTGTTTAACGTGGGGAGACTGGTGCACAGACAGCCACCCCACGGTCCTTGACAGATCTGGGTCGGGATCCAGCGGCCTGGAGTCCAAGACAACCGGAGACCCTTTTCTGCTGCAGCCTTCATCCGCCTTCCTAGCCGTTGTGACGCTCCACTAAGGTCAGCCGTCGTCCTGC
Source organism: Okamejei kenojei (assembly GCA_035221665.1). NCBI lineage: Eukaryota > Metazoa > Chordata > Chondrichthyes > Rajiformes > Rajidae > Okamejei > Okamejei kenojei. The sequence goes on along the minus strand of CM069136.1, from coordinate 17,606,079 downwards.
GCCTGTTCCACCGTTAATGTCTTCCACCGTTAATCGCTCTTTGTCAGAGACCTCCCCCTCGAGTTACCGCCATGGGTGGCCCTACCAGGAGCGTAGCTCCAGACGGCATCGCTCTCAGGATCTCAGGTCCACACAAGCTTCTCCACCACGACAAGGTGACAATCCACGGACCTTCATCCACCTTTATAGAATCACACAGCGTGGAAACAGGCCCTTTAGCCCAACTTCGTCCAGAAGGCTCAAACTTTGGGAAGAGAGACTGGAGAAATCTCCGGAGGACATTCCCATGGCAATCGATCCCCTTCGAGAAACTCCCACCAGGTTCCGACCGAACGTGGAAACATAGAAACATAGAAAATAGGTGCAGGAGTAGGCCATTCGGCCCTTCGAGCCTGCACCGCCATTCAATATGATCATGGCTGATCATCCAACTCAGTATCCCGGACCTGCCTTCTCTCCATACCCCCTGATCCCTTTAGCACAAGGGCCACATCTAACTCCCTCTTAAATATAGCCAATGAACTGGCCTCAACTATCTTCTGTGGCAGAGAATTCCAGAGATTCACCACTCCCTGTGTGAAAAATGTTTTTCTCATCTCGGTCCTAAAAGATTTCCCCCTTATCCTTAAACTGTGACCCCTTGTCCTGGACTTCCCCAACATCGGGAACAATCTTCCTGCATCCAGCCTGTCCAACCCCTTAAGAATTTTGTACGTTTCTTTAAGATCCCCCCTCAATCTTCTAAATTCCAGCGAGTACAAGCCAAGTCTTTCTTCATATGGAAGTCCTGACATCCCAGGAATCAGTCTGGTGAACCTTCTCTATACTCCCTCTATGGCAAGAATGTCCTTCCTCAGATTAGGAGACCAAAACTGTACGCAATACTCCAGGTGTGGTCTCACCAAGATCCTGTACAACTGCAGTCGAACCTCCCTGCTCCTATACTCAAATCCTTTTGCTATGAATGCTAACATACCATTCGCTTTCTTCACTGCCTGCTGCACCTGCATGCCTCCTTTCAATGACTGGTGTACCATGACACCCAGGTCTCGTTGCATCTCCCCTTTTCCTAATCGGCCACCATTCAGTGGATAACCTGGCGCTGTCTCAACAGACTGCAGACGGGCACGGGGAGGAGCAAATCGAGCATGTTGAGGTGGGGATATACTGAAGATGCGGCAGACTGCGAGTGCAGACGGGGCCTCCAGACACTGGGACATCTCCTGAGCTTCGTCCAGAAAGCTCAAACTCTGGGAAGAGAGACGAGAGAAATCTCCATTTGAGGAAGGACATTCTTGCTATTGAGGGATTGCAGCGTATGTTCACCAGGTTAATTCCCGGGATGGTGGGACTGTCATATGCTGAGAGAATGGAGCAGCTGGGCTTGTACACTCTGGAGTTTAGAAGGATGAGAGGGGATCTTATTGAAACATATAAAATTATTTGGGGTTTGGACACGCTAGAGGAAGGAAACATGTTCCCGATATTTAAGAAGGAACTGCAGATGCTGGAAGGTAGACAGAAGTGCTGGAGAAACTCATTGGGTGCAGCAGCATCTATGAAGGAAATGGGCAATGTTTCGGGCTGAAACCCTTCTTCAGACCCGATGTTGTGAATGTTCAAAACATGTTCCCGATGTTGGGGGAGTCCAGAACCAGGGGCCACAGTTTAAGAATAAGGGGTAAGCCATTTAGAACGGGGACGAGAAAACACTTTTTCTCACAGAGAGTTGTGAGTCTGTGGAATTCTCTGCCTCAGAGGGCGGTGGAGGCCGGTTCTCCGGATACATTCAAGAGAGAGCTAGATAGGGGTCTTAAAGATAGCGGAGTCAGGGGATATGGCGAGTAGGCAGGAACGGGATACTGACTGGGGATGATCGCGTTGAATGGCGGTGCTGGCTCGGAAGTGCCGCATGGCCTACTCTGCACCTATTGTCTATTGAACCTATGACTCCCAATCCCCCTACACTGGGCAGGAGACACTGTGCATTTACCCTATCTGTTCCTCTCATGACATCATCCCACTTCATCCCTCGTCCTCCTGCGCTCCAAGGAATAAAGTCCTAACCTGCCCAACTTCACTCCCTACGCTGCCCTACTTTGACAAAAGGAAGCAGCTGACAGAAAGGCATCTTCTTGTAAATGAGGAAAATGTGTTTTTCTTTCAGCTCTCTGTGATGGAATTTCTTACTTCGCTGGTATGAATATTTTCAAATTGTACTCGGAAGAGACTTATTTTGTTCACCATTGTGTGGAGCAATATCCCAAATACCCTAAAACAAGCAATGACTCAATTTGGACAAAATTATCAGTTGCTTCCTTTTGTGAAATTGGGGCAGTATGGCTCAGGCCCTCGAGTCCTGGCAACATCCTCGTACATTTTCTCTGCACCCTTTCCGCCTCGACAACATTTTTCCCATAACATGGTGACCAAACAAAAGCATTGTGCAGCAAGGAACTGCAGACGCTGGTGTACACCGAGCATGGACACAAAATGCTGGAGTAACTCTGCGGGACAGGCAGCATTTCTGGTTAGATGTTTCGGGTCGAGACTGAGGTTCCATTGTCCCGTTGAATTCCAGTGCGTGCTTGGGTTTTAAGAGCTGATGATTGAGGTGGTTGGGTGTATTGTGGCTGGTCTGTATCAGTTGCCTCTGTTCCAACATTGCTGCCTGCGTTTGTTTCTCCAGTATAGTTCCCATTCCCTCCTCCAACGAGGAGATCCGCCTCGTCGATGATGCTTTTGGGAAGATCTGCCACATGGTGAATGATGGGTCGTGGCTCGTGAGAATCCAGGCCGCCAAACTGCTGGTGAGTTTCACCTTCACCGGCACTAACCTTTAGAGATACGGCGCGGAGAAGCAGGCCCTTCACCTTCTTTGGAGTGTGGGAGGGAAACCGAAGATGTCGGAAAAACCCACGCAGGTCACGGGGAGAATGTGCAAGCTCCATACAGATAGCACCAGTAGTCAAGATCATACCCAGCTCCCTGGCGATGTACTAGCCCTGTCCCACGGTACCAGTTAATTCCAAGATCTCTCCCGAGTTTAAAAAAAAATCAAACTCGTGGTAAGCACGGAGAATGAACGTAGCAGGTACGTCGGAGCTCGGGATGTCTCGTAGCGCTAATGCAGGTACTCGGGAAGAGTACCTGCATTAAGCACGGGAAGACTCGTGAAGATTTTTCAACATGATGAAAAATGTCCACGAGAGCCCCGAGTACTGACGAGTGGCCGTTACCGTAAATGTCCGAGTTCGAATCAGGGCAGACTCGGGAGAGCTCTTGGAATGAACTCGTACCGTGGGACGGGTTTAGGCGACAACCGTACCGCTGCGCCACCGTGCTGCCCCGAAGCTGTGTAATTATAATTGTTGTCAGATTTACCCTCATAGATTTGCTTCTGATCAGCTTCTTGTATTTCAGGGATCCATGCACCAAGTCAGTGTTCAATTTCTGGAACAAACCCTCGATAAGAAACTGATGTCTGACCTGAAGGTGCGTTCAACACTTTTTGAGTTCCATGTCTAATAATTTGATACTATATGTATATATGTTTGTTTAGTGTGCAGTCCTCTCCTGTGTTCACACAAGGGACAACAGATGCTGAAATCTTGACAATACTCCAAGTGCTGGGGCAATTCAATGGGTCAGTTAAACAGTTCAGTTACAGAGCCGGCTGTCCGCTCCTTCACCGTCTGCAGTAAGATGCTGCGCATGGCAGCCGGTGCCATCTTCCTCGCTTCCGTGTGCCGGGCGAAGGCTGCGGACGCCAACAGGGTCAACAAACTCATCAGGAAGGCCGGCTCTGTCCTGGGGGCGGAGTTGGAGTTGGATTCACGGGCGGTTGTTTTTGGAGGGGAGGATGCTCCTCAAACTGCGGAGCATCCTGGACAATACAGCTCAGCCCCTCCGTGACTCACTGGTCAACCTGAGGAACACCTTCAGCAACAGACTGGTCCCACCAGGATGCAGCACAGAACGCCACAGGAGACCCTTCTTCCCTACGGCTATCAAACTGTGTTTTGTGTTTTTATGACTGATGGCAGATCAATTTCCCTCCTGGGATAAATAAAGTTCTATTGTATAGTAAATGCTAGAATGGCTCCTCATATTCCAATCAGTCTGAAGAAGAGTCCCGGACCGAAACGTCACCTATCCATGTTCTCCACAGATGCTGCCTGACCCGCTGAGTTACTCCAGCACTCTGTGAAACGTCACCTATCCATGTTCCCCACAGATGCTGCCTGACCCGCTGAGTTACTCCAGCACTCTGTGAAACGTCACCTATCCATGTTCTCCACAGATGCTGCCCAACCCGCTGAGTTACTCCAGCACTCTGTGAAACGTCACCTATCCATGTTCTCCACAGATGCTGCCCAACCCGCTGAGTTACTCCAGCACTCTGTGAAACGTCACCTATCCATGTTCCCCACAGATGCTGCCTGACCCGCTGAGTTACTCCGGCACTCTGTGAAATGTCACCTATCCATGTTCTCCACAGATGCTGCCTGACCCGCTGAGTTACTCCAGCACTCTGTGAAACGTCACCTATCCATGTTCTCCACAGATGCTGCCTGACCCGCTGAGTTACTCCAGCACTCTGTGAAACGTCACCTATCCATGTTCTCCACAGATGCTGCCTGACCCGCTGAGTTACTCCAGCACTCTGTGAAACGTCACCTATCCATGTTCTCCACAGATGCTGCCCAACCCGCTGAGTTACTCCAGCACTCTGTGAAACGTCACCTATCCATGTTCCCCACAGATGCTGCCTGACCCGCTGAGTTACTCCAGCACTCTGTGAAACGTCACCTATCCATGTTCCCCACAGATGCTGCCTGACCCGCTGAGTTACTCCAGCACTCTGTGAAACGTCACCTATCCATGTTCTCCACAGATGCTGCCCAACCCGCTGAGTTACTCCAGCACTCTGTGAAACGTCACCTATCCATGTTCTCCACAGATGCTGCCCGACCCGCTGAGTTACTCCAGCACTCTGTGAATCCATGTTCTCCACAGATGCTGCACTCTGTGAAACGTATATGTTCCACTTAGGCAGCTTCCAACCCAATGATATTGTGACGGTAATTTCTATATTTTCCAATGTCCAACATTCTGTTGCCATGGTAGACAAAAATGCTGGAGAAACTCAGCGGGTGCAGCAGCATCTATGAAGCAAAGGAAATAGGCAACGTTTCAGCCCGAAAAGTTGCCTATTTTCTTTGAGATAGATTCCATAGATTCAGTCTGAAGAAGGGTTTTGGCCCGAAACGTTGCCTATTTCCTTCGCTCCATACTTGCTGCCGCACCCGCTGAGTTTCTCCAGCACTTTTGTCTACCTTCGATTTTCCAGCATCTGCAGTTCCTTCTTTAACACTCTGTTGCCATGACTACACAGGTAAATTGGATCTTACTCAGACCAAAAAAGAACAAATCTTCCCATCGATAATTCCACTTTAGTTGATTCTTTAAGGGAAGGTGTATAGTTAATGTCAGGATACTGGGATCCTGGAGTTAAGTCCATAGCTCCCTGAAAGTAGCAAAACAAGTAGATAAAGTGCTGAAGAAGGCGTATGGTGTGCACGCCTTCATTAGTCATGGAATTGAGTAGGAGTCAGGAAGTGTGTCAGGGTGCAGGAAAGATTCACCACCGTGCTGTCTGGATTTTTGTATAATAGCTGTAAGAAGACGTTAGATGTTATAGAAGTAGTTGTACAAACAAGGAGATGAATGTAACAGGTTCTCCTTATTTTCATGCAAATGCAACTTTCTGTTCTCCCCGATCTGTAGAGAACTGTGTTCTCTCTACCTCCTGTGCCTGGTCTGAGTCACTCCCTCCCTGTCCACTAAGCCCATATGTTACGCCCCTCTGTCATCAAATGGCTGCCCCCACATGTCCAAAATAATACTGCCAGAAATATCTAGACAAAATAATATGACATGCCAACAGTAACTAGCCTAAACATAAATGGCTCCTACAGGTATGAACATAGAGTTAGACAATAGACAATAGGTGCGGGAGTAGGCCATTTGGCCCTTCGAGCCAGCACCACCATTCAATGTGATCATGGCTGATCATCCCCAATCAGTACCCCGTTCCTGCCTTCTCCCCATATCCCCTGACTCCGCTATCTTTAAGAGCCCTATCTAGCTCTGTCTTGAAAGTATCCAGAGAACCTGCCTACACCGCCCTCTGAGGCAGAGAATTCCACACACAATTCTCCCTTCCATTGAAACAATCTTTAATGGATGCAGGTACTAACAGTTTAATTAGTCTGAGTTGGTCTCCTTTAAGGCCCTGTCCCACTGTACGAGGTAATTCAAGAGCTTTCCCGAGTTTAAAAAAAAATCAAACTCATGGTAAGTGGGTAGAATGTACGTAGCGGGTGCGTCGGAGCTCGGGACGTCTCTTAGCGGCTCGTAACGCTAACGGCAGGTACTCAGGGAAACACGGTAAGCCTGTGAAGACCCGTGAAGATTTTTCAAAATGTTGAAAAATGTCCACGAGAGCCCCGAGTACCGACGACATTATTACCGTAATTCTCCAAGTTCGAATCAGAGTAAAAACTCTTGAATTAGTTTGTACAGTGGGACAGCTCCATTAACTGGCGGAGAGATGTTAGGCCAAATGGTCTCTGCCAACTTGTAGTATTTTTTATCATCCTCTACTTTCTTAGAAGCTTAATGAGGTTTGCCAAGTTACCGAGGTAGTGTAGAGAAAGCAGGGACTCTGCAGAAGGACTTGGACAGGTTGGGAGAGTGGGCAGAGAAGTGGCGGATGGAATACAGTGCAGCAAAGTGTGGAGTCGTGCATTCTGCTGGTAGGAATAAAGGCATAGACTATTTTCTAAATGGGGAGAGAATCCAGGAATCGGAGGTGCAGAGGGACTCCAGATTGTACAATCCCAGCCGCTCGATGCTATCAACATATGACAGTCCCGCCATCCCGGGAATTAACCTGGTGAACCTACGCTGCACTCCCTCAATAGCAAGAATGTCCTTCCTCAAATTAGGAGACCAAAACTGCACACAATACTCCAGGTGTGGTCTCACTTGGGCCCTGTACAACTGCAGAATTACCTCTTTGCTCCTATATTTAACTCCTGTTGTACAAAGGCCAACATGCCATTTGCTTTCTTCACTAGCTATCTAACTATTCAGTATATAGCCATCGAGCCAGCTATCTAGCTATCCAGTATGTATCTCAGTCCAGCTACCTATCGAGCTATCCACTATGCAGCCAACTGGTTTCCTAGCTGGCTCTGGAGAGGGTCCAGAGGAGGTTTGCAAGAATGATCCCAGGAATGAGTAGGTTAACATATGATGAGCGTTTGACGGCACTGGGCCTGTACTCGCTGGAGTTTAGAAGGGTGACTTCATTGGAACTTACCGAATAGTGAAAGGCTCTGATAGAGTGGATGTGGAGTGGATGTTTCCACCAGTGGGAGAGTATAGGACTTGAGGTCACAGCCCCAGAATTAAAGGAAGGAGGTGGGGAGGAATTTCTTTAGTCGGAGGGTGGTGAATCTGTGGAATTCTTTGCCACAGACGGCTGTGGAGGCCAAGTCAGTGGATATAATTTAAGGCAGAGATAGATAGATTCTTGATTAGTACGGGTGTCAGAGGTTATGGGGAGACGGCAGGAGAATGGGGTTAGGAGGGAGAGATAGATCAGCCATGATTGAATGGCAGAGTGGACTTGATGGGCCAAATGGCCTAATTCTGATCCTAGCACTGGAACCATGGGGACCGGAAAATTGGTGGTGGGCCTGTAGCGGGATTTGTCGTCATGCCCGCACCTCGCCAAACTGGGTGGGGTCAAGGAAAGAGCGTTCACCTCGCGGCCCCTGTTTCCACTAATCTTTCCACCACCACGCACAAGGAGCACGTGAAGCAACAAGACAGACATCATTGTATGCAGATGCCGATAAATGTGTACTAATCTTCTAATCTTGTGTATGAACTAAATAAGACGAAGAAGACCAAGCTGGGCCATTTGAATGAATGAATGAATAGGTTTATTGGCCAAGTATTCACATACAAGGAATTTGCCTTGGTGCTCCGCCCGCAAGTGACAATGGCATGCGGTGACAGTTAGGGATGACACATAAAACATTAAACATCAATAATAAAACAGTGCAATACTTGGCCATCTGCAGTTCCTTCCCGCACACCCGTATTATCATCACCATTGAGTTAAACACAGGCAGTGACAAGTGAATGTGGTCAATTAGACACCAACCTGCAAGGCCTCACTCATCCCACAGCCAATAACTAGCGTCCGAACCCCTTTGTTAACGATTTCCTCCACATCCGCTGCCTGTACTCCAGGGTGATGCTAAATGGGGGAGAAAATAGTCCTCAACACACTGCACTATAGTTCAGTTTTACTTTGGAGATCCTTAGAGTGCCGAAACAGGCCCTTCGGCCCACCGGGTCCGCGCGACCAGCGATCGCCCCGTACACTAGTTCCATCCTACACACACACCAGGGACAATTTATACCTACACCCAGCCAATTCCCGATGTTGGGGGAGTCCAGAACCAGGGGCCACAGTTTAATAATAAGGGGTAAGCCATTTAGAACGGAGATGAGGAAACACTTTTTCACACAGAGAGTTGTGAGTCTGTGGAATTCTCTGCCTCAGAGGGCGGTGGAGGCCGGTTCTCTGGACACTTTAAAGGGAGAGTTAGATAGGGCTCTTAAAGATAGTGGAACCAGGGGATATGGGGCGAAGGCAGGAACGGGTACTGATTGGGGACATTAATAATAAAACGTTATTGATTAAATGCTGGATTATTATTTGACAAATTATTGATTGATGCTTGGGCTTGACTTCTCCCCCCTTGTCCTCGGCTCGCCAGAGGAAGCGCAGCGCCCACGAGCGGGCCAAGGAGCTGTACACCTCGGGCGAGTTCTCCAGCGGCCGCAAGTGGGGGGACGATGCCCCCAAGGAGGCGGTGGACACCTACACGGTCAACCTGATCAACTCGGGGGCCTGTGGCGCTTTCGTTCACGGGCTGGAGGACGAGATGTACGGTAAGGGGGGCTGCCCTCGGTTCACAGAGTGGTGCAGTGTGGAAACGGGGCCCTTCCCCCCCCCCCATCTTACCCGCACTGACCAACTTGCCCCGTCTACACCAGTCACACCTGTCCGGCCCATGCTTGTGAATGATCCATGCCAACATACAATGTGAAAGATTAATCATTATTACATAAGTAATCCGGAATATTTAAACTGCCAGCCATTCATATCCAGCTCGGCACGGCTACTGGGAGTTGGCTGACCTGGCTAGTGTAATACTGTGTAGTACTGTAATACCATGCAAAGGGTGGCATGCATATATGCATAGTGGAGATTATATATGGCATGGGTTAATAAGGGTTAGTCTGCAGCCCATATCCCTCTGAACCTGTCCTATCCAGGTACCTGTCTAAATAGGGTCATAGAGTGATACAACGTGGAAACAGGCCCTTCGGTCCAACTTGCCCACACTAACCAACCTGCTCCATCTACACTAGTCCAACCTGTTTGTCTCATATCTCTCTATACCTGTCCTATCCATGTACCTGTACAAATGTTTCTTAAACAATGCGCTAGTCCCAGCCTCAACTACCTCCTCTGGCAGCTTGTTCCATGCACCCACTACCCTCTGTGTGAAAAAGTTACTCCTCACGTTCCGATTAAATCTCACCCTCCCCCTCACCTTAAACTTGTGTTCTCGTGTTACTGATTCCCCTACTATGGGTAAAAGACTCCATGCGCGGACATGGGCCTGTTTCCGCGCTGTATAGAGTCATACAGAGTGGAAGCAGGCCTTTCGGCCCAACATAGCCATGCCAACCAACCTGCCCCATCTACACTTGTCCCACCTGCCTGCGTTTAGTCCACCATCACTCTAGACCTATCCTATCCATGTACCTGTCTAAATGTTTCTTAAACATTGCAATAAAACCTGCTTTTCTGCAGGCCCTTTAGCCCACCGTGTCCGTGCCGACCAGCAACCCCCCCTCCCCCCCGTATACTAACACCATCCTACACACCAGGGACTATTTATAATTTTTCTTTTTGCCAAAGCCAATTAACCTACAACCTGTCCCGACTTTGGAGTGTGGGGGGAAAACCGGAGCACCCGGAGAAAACCCACCCAGGTCACGGGGAGAACATACAAACTGTACAGACAGCACCCGTAGTCAGGATCGAACCCGCGTCTCTGGCGCTGTGATGCAGCAACTCTACCGCTGCGCCACCGAGACGCATTAATGACTCAGTGGTTCAAGTAAGAATTTCATTGGTCTATCTGGGGCAAATGACAACAAAACACTCTTGACTCTCGTCTTTTATTGTCACGTTTACCAAGATACAGTGAAATACATTTTATACCCATAGATCAGTGAGCTTATTGCCATTCTTAGGCCCCCTTTGGTCGTGGCTGACCATGGGGGTCTCCAGGGTGCTATTCCCTGTACGTGATCTTATTGAAACATATAAGATTGTTAAGGGTTTGGACACGCTAGAGGCAGGAAACACGTTCCCCATGTTGGGGGAGTCCAGAACCAGGGGCCACAGTTTAAGAATAAGGGGTAAAGCTATTTAGAACGGAGACGAGGAAACACTTTTTCACACAGAGAGTGGTGAGTCTGTGGAATTCTCTGCCTCAGAGGGCGGTGGAGGCCGGTTCTCTGGATACTTTCAAGAGAGAGCTAGACAGGGCTCTTAAAGATACCGGAGTCAGGGGATATGGGGAGGAGGCAGGAACGGGGTACTGATTGGGGCTGATCAGCCACGATCACATTGAATGGCGGAGCTGGCTCGAAGGGCCGAATGCCCTACTCCTGCACCTATTGTCTATTGTCTATAATCCCTACTGTCAACCAGTTTGCTATCCATGTCAGCACTCTACCCCCCATACCATGTGCCCTAATGTTGCCCACTAATCTCCTATGTGGGACCTTATCAAATGCTTTCTGAAAGTCCAGGTACACTACATCCACTGGCTTACCCTTGTCCATTTTCCTAGTTACATCCTCAAAAGTTCCAGAAGATTAGTCAAGCATGATTTCCCCTTCGTAAATCCATGCTGACTCGGACCGATCCTGTTACTGCTATCCAATGTTCCACTATTTCATCTTTTATGCTTGATTCCAGCATCTTCCCCACCACCAATGTCATGCTAACTGGCCTATAATTCCCTCTATGTTTTCTCTCTCCCTCCTTTCTTAAAAAGTGGGATAACATTAGCTGCCCTCCAATCCACAGGAACCGATCCAGGATCTATAGAACATTGGAAAATTATCACCAATGCATCCACGATTTCTAGAGCCACTTCCTTAAGTACCCTGGGATGCAGACCATCAGGCCCTGGGGATTTATCAGCCTTCAGTCCCATCAGTCTACCCAACACCATTTCCTGCCTAATGTGGATTTCCTTCGGTTCCTCCGACCCCAGATCCTCCGGCCACTACTATATCAGGAAGATTGTTTGTGTCCTCCTTAGTGAAGACGGATCCAAAGTACCTGTTCAACTCATCTGCCATTTCCTTGTTCCCCATAATAAATTTACCTTTTTCAGTCTTCAATGCTCCAACTTTGGTCTTAACTAATTTTTTTCTCTTCACATACCTAAAGGAGCTTCTACTATCCTCCTTTATATTCTTGGCTATCTCATCTTCGTACCTCATCTTTTCTCCCTGTATTCCCTTTTTAGTTATCTTCTGTTGCTCTTTAAACATTACCCAATCCTCCTGCTTCCCGCTCATCTTTGCTATGTTGTACTTCTCTTTTATTTTTATACTGTCCCGGACATCCCTTGTCAGCCACGGTCGCCCCTTACTCCCCTTGGAATCTTTATTCCTCTTCGGAATGAACTGATCCTGCCCCTTCTGTATTATTCCCAGAAATACCTGCCATTGTTGTTCCACTGTCATCCCTGCTAGTGTATCTTTCCAGTCAACTTTGGCCAGCTCCTCCCTCATGGCCCCATAGTCCCCTTTATTCAACTGTAACACCGACACCTCCGATCTACCCTTCTCCTGCTCAAATTGAGGATTAAAACTGACCATATTATGGTCACTGCCTCCTAATGGCTCCTGTCGTACATAGCATTGTAAGGAGTGAAGAAAAACATGAAATGCAATTCTTCACTCTCCTTGCTTCTCAAAAGAGAAGCTTTTAATTAATGACTGAATTAATTTGCCGGGCCTTTTTCCCTCTCGTGCCTTGTGGAGCAGAGGTCCGTAACGCTGCGGTGGAGTCCCTCTGCATGTTGGCGCAGGCCTCCGCGTCCTTCGCCGAGAAGTGCCTGGACTTCCTGGTGGACATGTTCAACGACGAGATCGAGGAGGTGAGGCTGGGCTCCATCCACGCCCTGCGGAAGATCTCCTGCCACATCCGGCTGCGGGAGGACCAGCTGGACACGGTGCTGGCGGTGCTGGAGGTGAGCTCCCACTCTTGCCCCGACTGGTACACCAGCCAGCACGTCGCCGCGACCCGAGGGGGCCTGAGCTGCAGGGAGAGGTTGGGCAGGCTGGGACTTTATTCCCTGGAACGCAGGAGGATGAGTGAAGGGTGATCTTTCAGTACTTGGAACAGTTCAGCACAAGAACAGCTCTCGATGTCTGTGCCGGACATGAC
>CM069136.1:17538445-17588445 GCA_035221665.1 Okamejei kenojei | reverse complement strand
AAAAATATTGATGACATCAAACTTGGTTCACTCAGAAGGGGAATTGAAATAAAAAGCCTCCGGTCACTATTCCGAAACATGGCCAGGGAATCTAGACAAATGTTTATTCCTCAGTGGAGGCACAGATACTAGAGCTGCAGATACTGGAATATTGAGTAAAACACAAAGTGTTGGAGGATGTCATTGGGATAGGCAGCTTCTGTGAAGGGAATGGACAGGCGACCTTTTGGGTCATAAACTTACGAGGTCATCAGTGATAGGAATTAGGCCATTTGGCCCATCAAGTCTTCTCCGACATTCAATCATGGCTGATCTATCTCTCACTCCTAACCCCATTCTCCTGCCTTCTCCCCATAACGCCTGACACCCGTACTAATCAAGAATATCCATGCCTTAAATATATTCACTGACGTGGCCTCTACAGCCTTCTGAGAGCTAGATAGGGCTCTTAAAGATAGCGGATTCAGGGGATAGACAATAGGTGTAGGAGTAGGCCATTCGGTCCTTCGAGCCAGCATGGGAGAAGGCAGGAACGGGGTACTGATTGGGGATGATTAGCCATGATCACATTGAATGACGGTGCTGGCTCGAAGGGCCGAATGGCCTCCTCCTGCACCTGTGGTCTATTGTCTATATACTGTGGCAAAAAATTTCCACAGATTCACCACCCTCTGACTAAGGGTCTGGATCCTTCTTGAGGCCCTTCATGCCTGTGGCCTATTCTCTACAATCAGTCTGAAGAAGGGCGGGATGGTGGCACAGTTGCTGATCTTCACTGCAGGTGCTGTCTGTAGTTCTCCCTCGTGACCACGTGGGTTTACTCCTGGTGCTCTGGTTTCCTCCCACAAGACCTTGAGGTTTGTAGGTTAAGTGGCTTTGGTAAAAATTGTAAATTGTTCCTAGTGTGTGTCGGATAGCGCTAGTTTACGGGGATCTTGGCAGGCCGAACATATCATTAAGAAGGGACTGCAGATGTTGGTTTATACAAAAGAACACAAAGTGCTGAGTAACTCAGCGGGTCAGGCAGCATCTGTGGAGAACATGGATAGGTGACGTTTCACAGAGTGCTGGAGTAACTCAGCTGGTCAGGCAGCATCTGTGGAGAACATGGATAGGTGAGATTTGGGGTTGGGTCCCTTCTTCAGAACATCTCTGGAGAGAAGGTATTGGTGACGTTTCGGGTCGAGACCCTTCTTCAAACTCACCCCGAAACGTCACCCATTCTTTTTCTCCAGTGATGCTGCCTGTCCCGCTGAGTTCCACCAGCATTTTGTGTCTACCATTGCGTTTGTACAGAGTTGGATAGGAGAAGAATGAGGGGTGGTTTTATAGAGGTGTACAAAATCATGAGAAGAATAGGTCTGGTAAACACATACAGCCTCTTGCCCAGAGTAGGGGAATCGTGAACCAGAGGACACAGGTTTACGGTGAAGGGTGAAAGATTTATTAGGATGCACAAGAAGGAACTGCGGATGCTAGAAAATCGGAGGTGGACAAAATTACTGGAGAAACTCAGCGAGTACGGCAGCATCTATGGAGCAAAGGAAATAGGCAACGTTTCGGGCCGAAACATTTAGAACTGGGGAATTAAGAAACATTTGGACAGGTACGTGGATTGGACAGGTTTGGAGGGATAGGTGCATGAGTAGGCCATTCGGCCCTTTGAGCCTGCACCGCCATTCAATATGATCATGGCTGATCATCCAACTCAGTATCCTGTACCTGCCTTCTCTCCATACCCCCTGATCCTTTTAGCCACAAGGGCCACATCTAACTCCCTCTTAAATATAGCCAATGAACTGGCCTCAACTACCTTCTGTGGCAGAGAATTCCAGAGACTCACCACTCTCTGTGTGAAAAATGATTTTCTCATCTCGGTCCTAAAAGATTCCCCCCTTATCCTTAAACTGTGACCCCTTGTTCTTGTTCTTGATATGGGCCAAGCGCAGGCAGGGGGTCGGCGTGGGTAGGTTGGACCGAAGGGCCTGTATCCAACGCTGTATGACTCTTGTTAAAGATGTTCAGCGAATGTTTCTTAACTGGAGATGGTACTAGACATTGCCGTGCTGGTGTTAGTCTTCAACGCTGCCAAGACCTGCCCCACCATGTCAGCGCTCTTCTCGGACCACACGTTTCGACACTACGCCTACCTGCGGGACAGCCTGTCTGACCTGGTGCCACCGTTGCAGGTAAGAGGGAGGGCGGGCGGCAGTGCTCTTCTTGCATCACGCAGGGTTCAACGTCATTTAGAAGGATGAGAGGGGATCTTACAGAAGCATATAAAATTCTTATGTGATTGGGCAGGCTAGGTGCAGGGAGAATAGAAGGAAAGATATTTTCACAAGAGTTTTTAGTTTTAGAGATACGGCATGGAAACGAGCCCTTCGGCCCACCGAGTCTGCAGGTGTTTGGAGTGTGGGCTTGTATTCGCTGGAATTTAGAAGGATGAGAAGGGGTCTTACAGAAACCTATAAAATTCTTAGAGGGTAGAGGCAGGAAAAATGTTCCCAATGTTGGGGGAGTCCAGAACCAGGGGCCACGCACAGTTTAAGAATAAGGGGTCGGCCATTGAGGACTGAGATGAGGAAAAGCTTTTTCACCTAGAGAGTTGTGAATCTGTGGAATTCCCTGCCAGAAGACACTGGAGGCCAATTCACTGGATGATTTCAGGAGAGAGTTAGATTTAGCTCTTAGGGCCAACGGAGTCAGGGGATATGGGGAGAAAGGCAGGAACGGGGTACTGATTGGGGATGATCAGCCATGATCACATTGAATGGCGGTGCTGGCTCGAAGGGCCGAATGGCCTACTCCTGCACCTATTTTCTATGTCATAGAAACAGAATATAGACACAAAAAGCTGGAGTGACTCAGCGGGTCTGGCAGCATCTCTGGAGAAAAGCAATGGGTGACGTTTCAGGCCCTTTCAGCCCATCGAGTCTACACCGCCATTCGATCAGGGCTGATCGATCTGTCCCTCTCCTCCCCATTCTCTTGCCTTCCCCCCCCCTTAACCTTTGACACCAGTACTAATCAAGAACCAAGTTTATTGTCAAGTTTATATGGATGGATGACATTTCATAAGGGTATAAGTGATAGGAGCAGAATTCTGGATTCCCCTAACATGGGGAACATTTCTCCTGCATCTAGCCTGGCCAATCCCTTAAGAATTTTATATGTTTAATTTTATACCGGCCTCCACCGCCCACTGAGGCAGAGAATTCCACAGACTCACAACTCTCTGTGAGAAAAAGTGTTTCCTTGTCTCCGTTCTAAATGGCTTACCCCTTATTCATAAACAGTGGCCCCTGGTTCTGGACTCCCCCAACATGGGGAACATGTTTCCTGCCTCTAGCGTGTCCAAACCCTTAATAATCTTATATGTTTCAATGAGATCCCCTCTTATTCTTCTAAACTCCAGAGTGTACAAGCCCAGCCGCTCCATTCACTCAGCGTATGACAGTCCCGCCATCCTGGGAATTAACCTTGTGAACCTACGCTGCACTCCCTCAATAGCAAGAATGTCCTTCCTCAGATTAGGGGACCAAAACTGCACACAATACTCCAGGTGTGGCCTTGCTAGGGCTCTGTACAACTGCAGAAGGACCTCTTTGCTCCTATATTTGATTCCTCTTGTTATACAGGCCAACATGCCATTCGCTTTCTTGACTGCCTGCTGTACCTGCATGCTTACTTTCATTGACTGATGTACAAGGACCCCCAGATCCCGTTGTACTTCCCCTTTTCCCAACTTGACGCCATTTAGATAGTAATCACCAGTGATGACCAACTGATTGTAGATGGAGAAGCAGGCCGAGCCTGTGCTTTGTGTTCGCAGTTGCCGGGTAGAAAGATGGTGTCTGTGTCGGACTCGTCCAACCACGAGCTGAACGAGGACTCGTCCCGGCAGTTTGTGCAGCAAAGCCTCGACCGAGCTCAAACTATTCAACACCTGGACTCGCAAGGAGCTCAGGAGCTCCTGAAGCTAACAATCCGGTAAGTGTTGCGCCAGCAGGCTTTCCCTACGTTTCCTTGAATCTTACTGAGGTGTCCATTCTTAGAGTCATCTACAGCATAAATAGGCCCTTCAGCCCATCTTGCCCATGCCGACCCATCTACGCTAATACCACCTGTCCACCTTTGGCCCCTATAGAGTCATCACCATCGGCGGTCACTCAAAACGAGTGTGACTGTCTCTCATGGAGGACGCCTGTGCGTGACTTTGTTTAACGTGGGGAGACTGGTGCACAGACAGCCGCCCCACGGTCCTTGACAGATCTGGGTCAGGATCCAGCGGCCTGGAGTCCAAGACGACCGGAGACCCTTTTCTGCTGCAGCCTTCATCCGCCTTCCCAGCCGTAGTGACGCTCCACTAAGGCCAGCCGTCATCCTCCGCCTGTTCCACCGTTGAGGTCTTGGTTGGATCGCTCTTTGTCAGGGACCTCCCCCTCGACTTTACCGCCATGGGTGGCCCTACCAGGAGCGTAGCTCCAGACGGCATTGCTCTCAGGATCTCAGGTCCACACAAGCTTCTCCACCACGACAAGGTGACAATCCATGGGGAAGATAAAGTCATACAGTGCGGAAACAGGCCCCCTCGACCCAACTTGTTCACACCGACCAACCTGTCCCTTCTACACTAGTCCCACCTGCCAGATCCCTCTAAACCTGTCCTGTCCACGTAATGGTCCTGGCAACATCCTCGTAAATCTTCTCTGTAGCCTTTAGCCAAGTTGACGACAGCTTTCCTGCGACATGGTGCCCAGAACTGAACACAACACGCTGAATGCAGCCTCTAAACCTTTCCTGTCCCGATGTATTTTAGATGTTGTATTAGTCCCGGCCTCAACGATCACCTCCGGCAGCTCGTTCCATACATCCACCACCCATGAAACCTTCCAGCCTCTGGGTGGGACCTCAAGGGGCCTGTCCCACTTTTTTCGACGACTTGCCGGCAACCGTCATAGTCCCAGCAGGTGGCCGAAAGTTTTCAACATGTTGAAAATCCAACGGCGACCAGAAAAAAGGCACGACACTGGGCAACTACTTACCACCAAACAGGCGTCACCCCACGACATTGAAAATCCAGTGGCAACCAGAAAAAGGCGCGACTCTTTGGACGACTATTCACCACCAAACAGAACTAGTGTAGCTGGGACACGTTGGGCAGTGTGGGCAAGTTGGGCTGAAGGGCCTGTTTCTCTACTTCTTCTTGCGTATGGCCTAAAGTTGTAGGCCTGTTTGGTGGAGGAAGCCTTTGACTGGTTAGCATCCCACGAAAGCTTTTCACTCAGTACATGTGACAATATTAAGCCAAAAAAAAACCCTCAACTAAACTAAAACCCCCCTCCAACCACTGGTGGGGCAGCGGTAGAGCTGCTGCCTCACAGAGCCAGAAAACCCGGGTTCGATCCTGACTACGGGTGCTGTCCGTACGGAGTTTGCACGTTCTCCCCGTGACCTGCGTGGGGGTTTTGTCCGGGTCCTGCAGTTTCCTCCCACACTTCAAAGACGTGCAGGTTCGTTGGTTAATTAGCTTCGGTAAAATTGCCGCCGGTGTGTAGGACAGTGTTGGTGTACGCTGGCCGGCACGGAGCCGGTGAGCCAAAGGGCCTGTTTCTGTGCTGTATCTCCGAAGGCTAAAGCCAGCTAAACCGCACTACTGAAATCTGTTGAAATGCAGCTCAAATGACGCCCAGTTCATTTCAGACGAGGCACACACACCTCAAGTATTTTCTTCCTTCTTTCCGAATGCAGGGACCTGCAGAGACTCGGTGAGCTGCAGCCCGAGTTGGCGGGGATGGCCGAGTTTTCAGCCACTTACCTGCAGTGCCAGCTACTCCTCATGAAGGTAAGCAAACCGGCAAAAAGCCTCTGGGTTGGTTTATGGAATCGCAGAGACGTACAGAGTGGAAACAGGCCCCTTCGACCCAACTTGCCCACACCGGCCAACGTGTCCCAGCTGCACTAGTCCCACATGCCTGCGTTTGGCTCATATGCCTCCAAACATGTCATGTCATGTAGTTCCCGATGTTGGGGGAGTCCAGAACCAGGGGCCACACACAGTTTAAGAATAAGGGATAAGCCATTTAGAACGGATATGAGGAAACACTTTTTCACACAGAGTTGTGAGTCTGTGGAATTCTCTGCCTCCCCCTTTCTCTCTCTACCCCCCTCTCTCTCTTGGTCCCCCGATTTGCTGGGGCGGGAGGAGGTGCGTTCGTTGCGGTTTGAGAGAGCAGGGTTAAAGAGTTTGTCGACGGTAGACCTGTGAGCAGGCGCTGGGTTTGTGACACGGAGTGTTGTTCCCTTTTGCAGTCGCTGCAGGAGAAGCTGTGGAACGTGGCCGCTCCCCTCTACCTCAAACAGAACGTCATGGCCGCCTCTGCCGCCAGACAGGTCAGTGGTCTCCCGGCTTGTCCTTGGTCTCCCTGCCGACCCTTGGCATGACCAGCAACGCACAGCTCCCTCCCCTCCCCTCCCCTCTCCCCTCTCCCTCTCCCCTCCCCCCCCCTCCCTCCCCCCTCTCCCCTCTCCCCTCCCTCTCTCTCCCACTCTCTTCTCCCCCCCTTGCCCTCTATCTCTCTCTTCCCCCTCTCACCCCCTCTCTCTCTCTCTATCCCTCTCTCTCTCTCTCTCTCTCTATCTTCTTCCCCCCCCACCCCCCCCAATTTGCTGGAGACATAGGCACAACATGGATAGGTGAGGCTTCGGGACGCAACCCATCTTTAAACTGAAGGAGGGTCTCCACCTCAAGCGTCCTTGTTCTACAGAAGATGCTGCCCGACCCGCTGACTTACTCCAGCTCTCTGTGTCCTTTGCTTTAGTTGTATGGAGAAACAGAAGGAGATGACCCCATTAACTCACCCCCCCCCTCTCCTCACCCCCCTCCCTCCCTCCTCCCTCCCCTCCATCCCCTCCCTCCTCTACTCTCCTCCCCCTCTCCCCTCTTACCCCTCTCCCCCCTCTCCTCCCCCCTTTCCTACACTCCTCCTCTCCTCCCCTTCTCCTCTACTTCTCCTTTCCCTCCTCCTCTCTCACCCATTTTCTCTCCTCTCCTTCCCTCACCACTCTCCCCTTTCCTCTCCCCCCACTCCTCCTCTCCTTTCCTCCCCTCTTCCTCTTCCTCCCCCCACTCCTCCCCCCCCCCTCTCTTTCCATCCCTCTCCTCTCTTCCCCCTCCCTCCCTCCTCCCCTCTCCGCTCCGACCCCACTCCACCACCTCTCTTCCCCCTCTCCTCTACCCCTCCTTTCCTTCTCCTCCCCTCTTCCCCCCACTCTCCCCCCTCCTCTCCTCTCTTCTCCCTCCTCTCCTCCCTCCCTCCTCCCCCTCTCTCCGCTCCCCCTCTCTCCGCTCCCCCTCTCCCTGCCCTCCCCCACCCCACCCCTGCACTGTACCCCCCTTGACGGCGAGTGTCCTGACGGCCTGCTGTGCTGTGCTGTTCCCCTGCAGATTGTGGAGCACACCTACAGGCTGGAGTTCCTGTACAGCGGGCTGGGGAGCAGGCAGGTGGCCACCATCCACCACATGCGGCTACAGGCCAAGGCGCTGCAGCTCATCCTGACCGCCCGCACATCCCGAGGGTGAGGAAACCGGCCCTTCGGCCCACCCAGTGCGCGCTGACCAGCGATCACCTCGTGCGCTGGCACTATCCTACACACACTGGGGACAATTTACAATTACCACAGCCAATTAGCCTGCAAACCCTGTACGTATTTGGAGTTCATAACACACGTTCATAACTGATAGGAGCAGCGTTAGGCCATTCGCCCCATCAAGTCTACTCCGCCATTCAATAGACAATAGACACTAGGTGCAGGAGTAGGCCATTCGGCCCTTCGAGCCAGCACCGCCATTCAATGTGATCATGGCTGATCATCCCCAATCAGTACCCCGTTCCTGCCTTCTCCCCATATCCCCTGACTCCGCTATCTTTAAGAGCCCTATCTAGCTCGCTCTTGAAAGTATCCAGAGAACCGGCCTCCACCGCCCTCTGAGGCAGAGAATTCTGGCTGATCTATCCCATTCTCATGCCTTCCCCCCCCCCCATAAACCTTAAACCCATACTGATCGAGTGGGAGGAAACCGGAGCACCCGGAGAAAACCCACGGGGAGAACGTACAAACTCCGTACAGACAGCACCCGTAGTCAGGATCGAACCCGGGACTCTGTCATAGAAACGTAGACAATAGGTGCAGGAGTAGGCCATTCGGCCCTTCGAGCCAGCGCCGCCATTCAATATGATCATCAGCACCCCATATCCCTGGATTCCTTTAGCCCTCTCGATTCCTTTAGCTAAATCTAACTCTCTCTTGAAAACTAGCGCTGTAAGGCAGCAACTGTCCCGCTGAGCACCGTGCTGCCCCTATGTAGAGCGGTCGGAGAGTGGGGCAGTGGAGGGGCGGGGGCAGTGACCTTCAGCCCCTTCGGCCCAACAAATCCGCACCCACCACCATCTCCCTGTACCCTTGGTCGGGATCGAACCCGGGTCTCTGGCACTGTTGAAGCCCTGTCCCACAGTACGTGTTCATTCCAAGAGCTCTCCCGAGTCTGCCCTGATTCGAACTCGGAGATTTACGGCAACGGCCGCTCGTCGGCACTCGGGGCACTCGTGGACGTTTTTCATCATGTTGAAAAATCTTCACGAGCCTTCCCGAGCTTACCTGCCGTTAGCGAGTCTTCCCGAGTACCTGCCGTTAGCGTTCCGAGACGTCCCCGAGCTCCGACGTACCCGCTACGTTCATTCTCCGTGCTTACCACGAGTTTGATTTGTTTTAAACTCGGGAGAGCTCTTGGAATGGCCTCGCGCCGTGGGACAGGGCTGTTAGGAGGCAGCTCTACCGCTGTGCCACCGTGCTGCCCTCCCTCTATGCCAGATTCGATGACGCTATAAACTCGGATGTTGACGCCCAAGAATTTAAAGCTGCAGATTCTCTCCGCAATGGAATCTGGCGCGCGGTCTCCCCCCGTTCTAAAGTCGCCAATTGCATCCCTGGTCCTGTCGCCGTAGATCAAGAGGTTATTTGTCGCAGACCCGCGGTGTTCCAAAGGGCCAGTCCCACTTATGTCAGAGACCTCCCCCTCGACCTTACCGCCATGGGTGGCCCTACCAGGAGCGCAGCTCCAGACGGCATCGCTCTCAGGATCTCAGGACCACACAAGCTTCTCCACCACGACAAGGTGACAATCCACGGGGAAGATAGAGTCATACAGTGCGGGAACAGGCCCCCTCGACCCAACTTGCTCGCACCGACCAACCTGTCCCATCTACTCTAGTCCACCTGCCAGATCCCTCCAAACCTGTCCTGTCCACGTCCCTATCTAATGGTCCTGGCAACATCCTCGTAAATCTTCTCTGTAGCCTTTAGCCAAGTTGACGACAGCTGTCCTGCGACATGGTGCCCAGAACTGAGCACAACACGCTGAATGCAGCCTCTAAACCTTTCCTGTCCCAGTGCCTTTTAAATGTTGTATTAGTCCCGGCCTCAATGACCACCTCCGGCAGCTCGTTCCGTACATCCGCCACCCATGAAACCTTCCAGCCCCTGGGTGGGCCTCAAGGGGCCTGTCCCACTTACGCGACTTTTTTCGGCAACTTGCCGGCACCCGTCACAGTCGCAGCAGGTGGCCGAACGTTTTCAACATGTTGAAAATCCAGCGGCGACCAGAGAAAGGTACGACTACTCACCACCAAATAGGCGTCACCCCGTGACATGTCATTGAAACCTACCGAATAGTGAAAGGCCTGGTGGTGAGTAGTCGCCCAAAGAGTCGCACCTTTTTCTGGTCGCCGCTGGATTTTCAACATGTTGACATTTTTCGACTGACGGGTGAAGGCAAGTCGCCGCAAAAAAATCACGTACATTGGGACAGGCCCTTAACTCTCTCCTGCACTCTTCTTTATTTCAGGATGGAAACTGTGATCAGCATGTGCGAGAAATTCCTGCAGGAGCTTGAGATATTCCCCAGGTAATGCCGCCGTGTTTGAAGAGCAGTTTTGGGCCCCCCATATCCGAGGACGGACGTGCCGGCTCTGGAGAGGGTCCAGAGGAGGTTTATAAGAATGATGATAGACAAAAGTGCTGGAGAAACTCAGCGGGTGAAGCAGCATCTATGGAGCGAAGGAAACAGGCGACGTTTCGGGCCGAAACCCTTCTTCAGAACTGATCCCACTTCAGAATGATCAGACTGATCATTCTAAGAATGATCCCAGGAATGAGTGGTTTGACATATACGATGAGCATTTGACGGCACTGGGCCTGTACTCGCTGGAGTTTAGAAGGATGATTGGAGGACCTCATTGAAACTTACTGTAAATGATTGATGATGCACAGGTCTGGAGTTTGAAGTCATCTTTAATTGTAACACATACTATAGCGGTACAGCAGGTTGTTAGTTGTTACTTCATCATCACCGCTTCCAAGACTACTTAATGTCTAGGACTAGAGGGCACAGCCGCAGAATTAAAGAGTCCTAGTCTGCTCAACGTCTCCCAATAGTTCGGGCCTCAAGATTTAGAGGTACAGCACGGAGACAGGCCCCTTCGTCCCACCGCGTCTGCGCAGACCAACGGTCACCCCGTACGCTTGCACTGTTCTAAACATGAGGGACCAGTTACAATTTTCTTACAACATTCAAACCTGCACGTCTTTGGAGGGTGGGAGGAAATCAGCTGATCGCCGGTCACGGTGGCGCAGCAGTAGAGTTACTGCCTTACAGCGACTGCAGCGCCGGAAGCCCGGGTTCCATCCCGACTACGGGTGCTGCCGGTACGGAGTTTGCACGTTCGCCCCGAGACCGCCGTGGGTTTTCTCCAAGACCGCCGGTTTCCTCCCACACTCCAAAGACGTGCAGTTTTGTAGGTTAATTGGCTCGGTATAAATGTAAAAATGGTCCCTGGTGGGTGTAGGATAGTGTTAGTGTGCGGGGATCGCTGGTCGGCGCGGACCCGGTGGGCCGAAGGGCCTGTTTCCGTGCTGTATCTCTAAACTAAACTGGAAAACCCACACAGGTCACGGGGAGAACGTACAAACTTCTTACAGAAAGCACCCGTAGCCAGGATTGAACCTGGGTCTCTGGTGCTGTGAAGCATCAACTCTACCTCTGCACCACTGTTCCAGACTTAGAAACATAGACAATAGGTGCAGGAGGAGGCCATTCGGCCCTTCGAGCCAGCACCGCCATTCAATGCAATCATGGCTGATCGTCCCCTATCAATAACCCGTGCCTGCCTTCTCCCCATATCCCTTGACTCCACTAGCCCTAGAGCTCTATCTAACTCTCTCTTAAATCCATCCAGTGACTTGGCCTCCACTGCCCTCTGTGGCAGGGAATTCCACAAATTCACAACTCTCTGGGTGAAAAAGTGTTTTTCTCACCTCAGTCTTAAATGACCTCTGCTTTATTCTAAGACTGCGGCCCCTAGTTCCGGACTCGCCCAACATTGGGAACATTTTTCCTGCATCTAGCTTGTCCAGTCCTTTTATAATTTTATATGTTTCTATAAGATCCACCCTCATCCTTCTAAACTCCAGTGAATGCAAGCCTAGTCTTTTCAATTTTTCGATTGTTATATACTTGCTAGAAGTATATAACATTGAGAGGTGCAGACACGTTAAGACGGTCAAAAATCGTTCACACCAGTGTGGAATTGTCCACCACTAGAGGGCATAATGATGAGGTGAGAAAGAGGAAGCTTTCATTGCAATGTGTAGGGCAGGACTAGAGGGCGTGAGCTACGGGGAGAGGTTGAGTCGGCTGGGACTCTACTCCTTGGAGCGCAGGAGGATGAGGGGAGATCTTATAGAGGTGTACAAAATCATGAGAGGAATAGATCGGGTGGACGTGCAGAGTGCATCAGAGACACACTGATCTGTTTTGTAGTCAATGTCTACTATGTTCTGTTGTGCTAAGCAAAGAGATAATTTAATTGTCCGGTCAGTGACACATGACAATAAACTCTTTTGACTTTCAATAGACAATAGACATTAGGTGCATGAGGAGGCCATTTGGCGCTTCGAGCCAGCACCGCCATTCAATGTGATCATGGCTGATCATCCCCAATCAGTACCCCGTTCCTGCCTTCTCCCCATATCCCCTGACTCCGCTATCTTTAAGAGCCCTATCTAGCTCTCTCTTGAAAACATCCAGAGAACCTGCCTCCACCGCCCTCTGAGGCAGAGAATTTCACAGACTCACCACTCTCTGTGAGAAAAAGTGTTTCCTCGCCTCCATTCTAAATGGCTTGCTCCTTATTCTTAAACTGTGGCCCCTGGTTCTGGACTCCCCCAACATCGGGAACACGTTTCCCGCCTCTAGTTTGTCCAAGCCATTAACAATCTTATATGTTTCAATAAGATTCCCTCTCATCCTTCTAAACTCCAGTGTACAAGGCCAGCTGCTCTATTCTCTCAGCATATCACAGTTCCGCCATCCCGGAGTCTCTTTCCCAGAGTAGGGGAATCGAGGACCAGAGGACAGGTTCAAGGTGAAGGGGCAAAGATTTACTCGGAAGCTGAGGGGTAACATTTTCACACAGAGGGTGGGGTGGGTGTATGGAACGAGCTGCCAGAGGAGGTAGTTGAGGCTGGGACTACCCCAACGTTTAAGAAACAGCTAGGCAGGTAGACACAAAAAGCTGGAGTAACTCAGCGGGACAGGCAGCATCTCTGGGGAGCAGGAATGGGCGACGTTTTTTGGGTTGGGACCCTTCATCAGGTACAGTGATAGGACAGGTTTGGAGGTATATGGGTCAAACAGGCAGGTGGGACTAGTGTAGATGGGACATGTTGGCCGGTGTGGGCAAGTTGGGCAGAAGGGCCCGTTTCCACACTATATCACTCTAGGCCTGTCCCACTTGCTGATTTTTTTCGGCGACTGCCGGCGTCATTGACTGACGTATCAGGGTGGCCGAAACATTTTGAACATTTCAACATCCATCGGCGACAAAAGAAATGTCGCGACACTTGAGGAGACACTGCGCGTCAATACATCTTGAAGATAGCGGAGTCGGGGGATATGGGGAGAAGGCAGGAACGGGGTACTGATTGGGGATGATCAGCCATGATCACATTGAATGGCGGGGATGGCTGGAAGGGCCGAATGGCCTCCTCCTGCACCTGTTGTCTCTTGTCGTCACGCCGCGACTTTTTCGGTGACTCGATACGTCAGTCTATGATGTCGACAGTCGCCGAAGAAATCGCCACGTGGGACAGGCCCTTAAGTTTTTTTTTCTTTGACTTGTTCCGTGCCATCTCAAGTCAAGTCAAGAGAGTTTATTGTCATGTGTCCCAGATTAGGATAATGACATTCTTGCTTGCTGCAGCACAACAGAATATAGTAAGCAAAAATACAGAACAGTTCAGATCAATATCCGCATTAATAAACAGATAAAGTGCAATAGGCAGTTACAGTTCAGAGTCTGTTTGTTGGCGAGTTTAATAGCCTGGTGGCTGTGGGGAAGCAGCTATTCCTGAACCTGGGTGTAACAGATTTCAGGCTCCTGTACCTTCTGCCCGATGGCAACGGAGAGACAATAGACAATAGGTGCAGGAGTAGGCCATTCGGCCCTTCGAGCCAGCACCGCCATTCAATGTGATCATGGCTGATCATCCCCAATCAGTAACCCGTTCCTGCCTTCTCCCCATATCACCTGACTCCGCTATCTTTAAGAGCCCTATCTAGCTCTCTCTTGAAAGTATACAGAGAACCGGCCTCCACCGTCCTCTGAGGCAGAGAATTCCACAGACTCACCACTCTCTGTGAGAAAAAGTGTTTCCTCGTCTCCGTTCTAAGTGGCTTACCCCTCATTGAGATGAGTGAGTGGCCAGGGTGGTGTGGGTCCTTGATGATGCTGGCTGCCTTTTTGAGGCAGCGACTGCGATAGATCCCTTCGATGGTGGGGAGGTCAGAGCCGGTGAAGGACTGGGCAGTGGGTCACAACTTTTTGCAGCCTTTTCCGCTCCTGGACGTTCAAGTTGCCGAACCAGGCCTCGATGCGACCGGTCAGCATGCTCATCTTTGCCTTTAACTCTTCTTCCAGGTGTTTTGCGGCTGAGTTGCAGCACTTCCAGGAGAGCTTTGTGGAGAAGCTGCTGGAGGTTCTGCCCCGTCTCATGGCTTGCAAGCCCATGGAGCTGGTGAAGATTCTGCAGACCACTCTCCGACACAGCACCATCGTCCTACTGAAGCTAACCGACCAGGTACCTGCTCCATCCCAATGTAAAACATCCTGCCCCCGCTCATCTTCCATTCACTTGTCCCCCTTCTTACCTGAAAGCTGAGTCCAACGTGCCTGATCACCGTGCTGTGTGTCACAAAAACTAAAAATTAAAACCTAGGTGGAACATAGACAATAGGTGCAGGAGTAGGCCATTCGGCTTTTCGACCCAGCACCGCCATTCAATGTGATCATGGCTGATCATCCCCAATCAGTACCCCGTTCCTGCCTTCTCCCCATATCCCCTGACTCCACTATCTTTAAGAGCCCTATCTAGCTCTCTCTTGAAAGTATCCAGAGAACCGGCCTCCACCACCCTCTGAGGCAGACTCACAATTCTCTGTGAGAAAAAGTGTTTCCTCGTCTCCGTTCTAAATGGCTTACTCCTTATTCTTAAACTGTGGCCCCTGGTTCTGGACTCCCCCAACATCGGGAACATGTGTCCTGCCTCTAGCGTGTCCAAACCCTTAATAATCTTATATGTTTCAATGAGATCCCCTCTCATAGAAACATAGAAAATAGGTGCAGGAGTAGGCCATTCGGCCCTTCGAGCCAGCACCGCCATTCAATATGATCGTGGCTGATCATCCAACACAGTATCCTGTACCTGCCTTCTCTCTATACCTCCTGATCCCTTTAGCCGCAAGGGCCACATCTAACTCCCTCTTAAATATAGCCAATGAACTGGCCTCAACTACCTTCTGTGGCAGAGAATTCCACAGATTCACCACTCTCTGTGTGAATTTTTTTTTTTTCTCATCGGTCCTAAAAGACTTCCTCCTAATCCTTAAACTGTGACCCCTTGTTCTGGACTTCCCCAACATCGGGAACAATCTTCCTGCATCTAGCCAGTCCAACCCCTTAAGAATGTTGTGATTTTCTATAAGATCTCCCCTCATTCTTCTAAATTCTAGCGAGTACAAGCCAAGTCTATCCAGTCTTTCTTCATGTGGAAGTCCTGCCATCCCAGGAATCAGTCTGGTCAACCTTCTCTGTACTCCCCCTATGGTAAGAATGTCTTTCCTCAGATTAGGAGACCAAACCTGTACGCAATACTCCAGGTGTGGTCTCACCAAGGCCCTGTACAACTGCAGTAGAACCTCCCTGCTCCTATACTCAAATCCTTTTGCTATGAATGCTAACATACCATTCACTTTCTTCACTGCCTGCTGCACCTGCATGCCTACTTTCAATGACTGGTGTACCATGACACTCATCCTTCTAAACTCCAGAGTGTACAAGCCCAGCCGCTCCATTGTCTCGGCATATGACAGTCCCGCCATCCCGGGAATTAACCTTGTCGGGATCGAACCCGGTGCTGCAATCGTTGTAAGGCAGCAACTGTACCGTGCAGCCCCAGAAGTTAAACTGATCTCATCTGCCTGAACATGATACATATCCCTCCATTCCTTGCATTTACATGCACCAGTCTAAAAGTGATTGTATATACCCACCATATATCCACCGTCCTCTGAGTGAAAATTTTGCCCCTCAGGTTCCTTTTAAATCCCCCCCCCCCCCCCCCCTCTCCCCCCCCGCCCCCCCCCCCCCCCCCCCCCCCCCCCCCCCTCACCTTAAACCCTTTTCAACAGACAATAGGTGCAGGATTAGGCCATTCGGCCCTTCGAGCCAGCACCGCCATTCAATGTGATCATGGCTGATCATCCCCAATCAGTACCCCGTTCCTGCCTTCTCCCCATATCCCCTGACTCCGCTATCTGTAAGAGCCCTATCTAGCTCTCTCTTGAAAGCATCCAGAGAACCGGCCTCCACCGCCCTCTGAGGTGGAGAATTCCACA
The DNA here is from genome assembly GCA_035221665.1 of Okamejei kenojei. Lineage (NCBI taxonomy): Eukaryota > Metazoa > Chordata > Chondrichthyes > Rajiformes > Rajidae > Okamejei > Okamejei kenojei. Next base: position 17,572,430 of record CM069136.1, on the reverse strand, counting down.
GATTCTGGTTCTTGGTTCCCCTGCTCGGGGTAAAAGACTCTGTGCATCTACCCGATCTATTCCACTCATTGTTTTATACACCTCTATAGAATCGCCCCTCATCCTCCTGCATTTACCCTGTATATTCATCTCATTGACGTATGCACCTTCCTCAAGATCTCTGTGAAGCTAAAGTACTCCAGATGTGATCTCCCAAAAGCCCTGTACAAAAGCTTTTAGTCCAGATTTTGTTAAATTAACTTAATTTAGAACGATTTCAATTAGTTTCCCCTCTGGATAATTAAACCAGGTCACTGAGCCCTTTTAACAAAATGACAATGGCCCCATTCCATCAAACACTCAGAAGGATTCTCTGCCACAGAAGGCAGTGTCGGCCAATTTAGTTTAGTTTAGAGATTCTTCTTCTTCTGGCAAATGATTCAAGATTCAAGTGAGTTTATTGTCGTGTGTCCCCGATAGGACAATGAAATTCCTGCTTTGCTTCAGCACAACAGAATATAGTAGGGGCACGAATACAGAGCAGACCAGTGTGTCCATATACCATTATATAAATATATGCACACATGAATAAATAAACTGATGAAGTGCAAATAAACAGATAATGGGCTATTAATGTTCATAGTTTTGTCCGAGCCATGTTTAATAGCCTGATGGCTGTGGGGAAGTAGCTATTCCTGAACCTGGTCGTTGCAGTCTTCAGGCTCCTGTACCTTCTACCTGAAGGTAGTGGGGAGATGAGTGTGTGGCCAGGATGGTGTGGGCCCTTGATGATGCTGCCAGCCTTTTTGAGGCAGCGACTGCAATAGATCCCCTCGATGGAAGGGAAGTCAGAGCCGATGGTGGACTGGGCAGTGTTTACTACTTTTTGACCTAAATAAATACATAAATAAACCAAATGAATAGTTAAATCTCAAGCCGGGTGTTGAGCAGCCAGGGTGTTGCCTCTGTTGGCGTCAATGTCTGCCAGGCCCTGAGCTCCATTTGGTGGCTGGTAGATGACATGGTTGGCTGTCTGTTGTTCTGCTCCACATTCACAGGCTGGGCTCTGGCAGAGTCCTCATCTCCACACGCTGGCATTGAAACGCCCAACTCCAGTGCCAAGTCTGTTGAGATTCACTCATGCTCCTCTAGAGATACAGCGCGGAAACAGGCCCTTCGGCCCACCGGGGACGATTTTTACATTCAGCAAGCCAATTAACCCACAGGCCTGTACGTCTTTGGAGGGTGGGAGGAAACCGAAGATCTCGGATAAAACTCAATGCAGGTCACGGGGAGAACGCACAAACTCCGTACAGACAGCGCCCGTAGTCGGGATGGAACCCGGGTCTCTGGCGCTGCATTCACTGTAAGGCAGCAACTCACCCGCTGCGCCACCGTGACCCGCATGGGCCTGGTTCTGTGCTGTACCGTTCTATGCCACTAAACACCACTATCGTATCTGCCTCCACCCCCACCCCCACCCCTGGCAGCGCGTTCCAGGCACCCACCACCCTCTGTGTAAACAAAACCTTGCCCCCGCACATCCTCTTTAAACGTTGCCCCTCTCACCTTAAAGCTGCGCCCTCTAGTCTTTGACATCTCCACCCTGGGGGGGGGGGAAAGGTTCAGACTGTCTGCCCTATCTATACCTCTTACCCTATCTACTTCTCGACCCGAAACGTCACCCATTCCTTCTCTCCGGAGATGCTGCCTGTCCCACTGAGTTACTCCAGCATTTTGTGTCTTGATCTTCGGTTTAAACCAGCATCTGCAGTTCCTTCCTACGCATTTTGTCTGCTCCACTGCAAAATCTCCTCAAGGTATGTCTACTTTACAGAAGTTAGACACCAAATGCCGGAGTAACGCAGCGGGTGAGGCAGCATTTCTGGAGAGAAGGAATGGGCGACATTTCGGGTCGAGACCCTTCTTCAGCATCTGTGGGCGACGCTTTGGGTCGAGACCCTTCTTCAGACCCGAAACGTTGCCCATTCCTTCTCTCCGGAGATGCTGCCTCACCTGCTGAGTTACTCCAGCATTTTGTGTCTACCTTCGATTTAAACCAGCATCTGCAGTTCTTTCTTACACATTCTACTCTAAAGAAGTTCTCCTCCTCTCTCCCGACGGGAGCTGTGCAACATCCTCCGTGATTCCTCCTGTTCTTGCTATTGAGGGAATGCAACGTAGGTTCACAAGGTTAATTCCCGGGATGGCGGGACTGTCATATGCTGAGAGAATGGAGCGGCTGGGCTTGTACACTCTGGAGTTTAGAAGGATGAGAGGAGATCTTATTGAAACAACATAAGATTATTAAGAGTTTGGACGTGCTAGAGGCAGGAAACATGTTCCCGATATTGGGGGAGTCCAGAACCAGGGGCCATAGTTTACGAATAAGCCATTTAGAGCGGAGGCGGGGAAACACTTTTTCTCACAAAGAGTGGTGAGTCTGTGGAATTCTCTGCCTCAGAGGCCGGTTCTCTGGATGCTTTCAAGAGAGAGCTAGTCAGGGGATGTGGAGAGAAGGCAGGAACGGGGTACTGATTGTGAATGATCAGCCATGATCACATTGAATGGTGGTGCTGGCTCGAATGGCCGAATGGCCTACTCCTGCACCTTTCCTTCGCTCCCATCCCCCTTCCCACCACTCTGCCTGAAGAAGGGTTTCGGCCCGAAACGTTGCCTATTTCCTTCGCTCCATAGATTCTGCCTCACCCGCTGAATTTCTCCAGCATTTTTGTCTACCTTCGATTTTCCACCATCTGTAGTTCCTTCTTAAACAACTACTCCTGCACCTATTGTCTATTGTCTATTGACCCTGGAAAAAGGGTCTTGACCCGAAACGTCACCCGTTCCTTCTCTCCGGAGACGCTGCCTGTCCCGCTGAGTTACTGCAGCTTTCTGTGTCTATTTTCTGTCGGGTCTCCTTGCAACCTCTGCTGTCCTCACAGAGCCCACACTGTCCCCCTGTCCCCTTGTGATTGAGGCAGTGTAGCGTAGGTTCACGAGATTGATCCCTGGGATGGCGGGACTGTCATATGAGGAAAGATTGAAATGACTAGGCTTGTATTCACTGGAGTTTAGAAGGATGAGGGGGGATCTTATAAAAAGGACTGGACAAGCTAGACGCAGGAAAAATGTTCCCAATGTTGGGCGAGTCCAGAACCAGGGGCCACAGTCTTAGAATAAAGGGGAGGTCATTTAAGACTGAGGTGAGAAAAAACGTTTTCACCCAGAGAGTTGTGAATTTGTGGAATTCCCTGCCACAGAGGGCAGTGGAGGCCAAATCACTGGATGGATTTAAGAGAGAGTTAGATAGAGCTCTAGGGGCTAGTGGAGTCAAGGGAAATGGGGAGAAGGCAGGCAGGGGTTATTGATAGGGGATGATCAGCCATGATCACAATGAATGGCGGTGCTGGCTCGAAGGGCCGAATGGCCTCCTCCTGCACCTATTTTCTATGTTTCTAGAAACATAGAAAATAGGTGCAGGAGTAGGCCATTTGGCCCTTCGAGCCTGCACCGCCATTCAATATGATCATGGCTGATCATCCAACTCAGTATCCCGTACCTGCCTTCTCTCCATACCCCCTGATCCCTTTAGCCACAAGGGCCACATCTAACTCCCTCTTAAATATAGCCAATGAACTGGCCTCAACTACCTTCTGTGGCAGAGAATTCACCACTCTCTGTGTGAAAAATGTTTTTCTTATCTCAGTCCTAAAGGATTTCCCCCTTATCCTTAAACTGTGACCCCTTGTCCTGGACTTCCCCAACATCTATGTTTCTATGTTTCTATGCAGGTACACAAGGCCTCTGCGACCATCATCGAGCCCACGGGCGAGTCGGACAACCCGCTGCGGTTCACGTCCGGCCTGGTGGTCGCCCTGGACGTAGACGCCACGTTAGAGCACGTGCAGGACCCTCAGTCCATCATCAAAGTCCAGGTAAGTCCACGCAACATGGAAACATATCAAATCCTCCAGGGATTGGACACGCGAGAGGCAGGATACATGTTCCCCATGTTGGGGGAGTCCAGAACCAGGGGTCACAGTTTAAGAATAAGGGGTCGGCCATTTAGGACTGAGATGAGGAAAACCTTTTTCACCCAGAGGGTTGTGAATTCTCTGCCACAGAAGGCAGTGGAGCCAATTCATTGGATATTTTCAAGAGAAAGTTAGATTTAGCTCTTGGGGCTAACAGAATCAAGGCAGTGGAGGCCGGTTTTCTGGATACTTTCAAGAGAGAGCTAGATAGGGCTCTTAAAGATAGCGGAGTCAGGGGATATGGGGAGAAGGCAGGAACGGGGTACTGATTGGGGATGATCAGCCATGATCACATTGAATGGCGGTGCTCATCCGAAGGGCCGAATGGCCTACTCCTGCACCTATTGTCTATGTTTCTACAATCAGCGGCAGAGTCACACAGCGCGGAAACACGCCATTCCAAGACCGCTCCATCCAAGGCAGGCAGGAAATTGCAGCGAATTGTGGACACAGCCCAGGCCATCGCACAAACCAACCTCCCTTCCACTGACTCCATCTACACCTCGCGCTGCCTCGGCAAGGCCAGCAGCATCATCACGGACCAGTCTCACCCCCGGTCACTCCCTCTTCTCCCCTCTCCCATCGGGCAAGGGGTACAGAAGTGTGAAAACGCACGCACACACCTCCAGATTCAGGGACAGTTTCTTCCCAGCTGTTATCAGGCAACTGAACCGTCTTCTCACCAACTAGAGAGCGGTCCTGACCTCCCATCTACCTCATTAGTGACCCTCGGACTATTCTTGATTGGACTTTGCTGGCTTTACCTTGCACTAAACATAGCAATGTTACAAAATTTTGAAATTTAAAAAATCAAGTCTGTAATTTATCCCATCAGATAAAGCATAAAAATAAGTTTAATTTGACACCTAATTCACTTTCATATCTTCAGTATTAAAAAAGTTATGGCTATTTTCATACTCGGAAATTAGCATCTTGTTACCTATTGCTTTTCCATTGACGTAACACAAAAGCTGTGATCTAGGACTGTCAAAAGCCCATAACTTTCTTAAAAATTAAGAGAATTCAATGAAATTTTCAGTTATTATAGATTGAAGCATTCTGAAACAAATATGAAACAATATTACTTGGATGACCTGAAATTAAAGCATATACTTAGTTAGTTACCTAATTGTAGCTAATTACAAAATTCACTTACTAGATGTAAACTTCTATCCATTTCTTAAGAAATGATAAACATTTTTAAATTGCCTAAATGTCCAAATAATATTCACACAATAATCCACAATATAACATGATTTTTAAATCTCATTTTCATGAATTTGAGATTTAAATACTAAATTCCTTCCAAGTGGAAGGAATTTAGTGTTTAATTCCTGTAAATTAATGGCCATTTAAATCAACATGCGAGTGGGTTTTAGTGGAACACGGTGGATTGGAACGTTGCGGTTTGCGCTGAATTTAACCCACAGTCGGCAGGGAAAATACAGCCGGTTCATACATTTTTCTTGTCCCCTTTTCGCAACATGAAAATGTGAATAAATGCTTCCTAAAAACTAAGTTTTCATGTAACAATAAACTGTGTAGCTTCTGTTATCGCCTACGTTAGGTCCGTTCTGCTGTCGGCGTTCAGAGCTTTAGAAGATGATTTTTAAACTACTCTAGTTAATAAATAACCTAGCGTAGTTTAAAAATAGCTTCATGAATGAAATGTCGGAGCAATTTCTCTTTAGCGACGAAATCGCCCGACATGGATCGATTTGAACTGTCTTGGGAAAAACGGGATTGTAAACCCGCCCCCCTCTGAAAGGCGCCAAAGTCACGCACACGGGGAGCGGCAGAACTGCAGCGCCGCTCAAGGTAGGTAATGTAACATACCTGCTAAACATTATTCCCTTATCATGTATCTATACATTGTAAATGGATCGATTGTACTCATGTAAGGTAGACAAAAATGCTGGAGAAACTCAGCGGGCGAGGCAGCTCATGTATTGTAATCATGTGTTGTCTTTCCGCTGACTGGTTAGCACGCAGCAAAAGCTTTTCACTGTACCTCGGCACACGTGACAATAAACTAAATCTTAAACTTAACTAAACTTCAGCCCAGCTCCTCCATACTCACCCAAGTTGGTCCCATTAACCCGCCTTTAGCCCATATACCTACAGGGTGTAAAAAGGTTCTGACTGTCTGCCTCATCCATGCCTCTCATAACTATATAAGACTTTGCTCAAACTGGCACGGTGGCCAAAGAGTCCCTGGTTCGATCTTGACTGCAGGCGCTGTCTGCACGGAGTTTGTACGTTCTCCCCGTGACTTGCGTGGGGTTTTTTCCGGGCGCTCCAGTTTCCTATCACGCTCCAAAGACGCGCGGGTTTGCAGGTTAATTGTCTTTGGTGAATTGTAATTTATTCCTCGTGTGTAGGATAGGGCTAGTGTACAGGGATCGCTGGTCGGCAGGCACTGTTTACAGCAGAGGCCGGCAACCTTGTTCTGCATAGGTGCCGGGACCCATGTCTGTGAGCGGATGGCGGGCCACATCTATCACCGTAGTTAATAAATGGAGGTAATAATAAAACACACTAACTAAATTAGTAATTAGTAATAATACATACTAGTAATACATAAATTAGTAATAATATGTACTAATAATATACTAACTAGTGTGACACTTGGTGGTGTTTTTCGCATTAGTTTTCACGTGTTTTTCAATGCGTTTTCTGCAGTTCCCAGGTCCCTCGTGTCCCCGGGACTGTCTAGCGCCCTGGTCGCCTGCGTGCCCAGGGACTAGCTGCAGTTCCCAGATCGCGAAAACTAATTGAAAAAAAAAAAAGGTGTCTGCGGGCCGTATGATTTCAGGTTACGGGCCGGATCCGGCCCTTGGGTCATAGGTTGCCGACCCCTGGTTTACACCGTTAGATAGACAAAAAAAAAAGCTGGAGTAACTCAGCGGGTCAGGCAGCATCTCTGGAGAGAAGGAATAGGCTACTCCAGACCTGTTTACACGCTGTATCTCTAGAATCTAAAGTCTTCCCTCGACCTCCAAAGGATGGACAAACAGCAGAGATGAGAAAAAGATGTGAGACTCGAGGATCGAAGAGCTGTGAATTGTGAAGCCAGAGGAAGGAATGTGGTGCGGAGAATCTTTCCCAGAGTAGGGGAATCGCGGACCAGAAGACATAGGTTCAAGGTGAAGGGGGAAAGATTTAACAGGAATCCGAGGGGCAACTTTTTCATACAGGGGGTGGTGGGTGTATGGAACAAGCTGCCAGAGGAGGTAGTTGATGCTGGGACTATCCCAGCAGTTAAGAAACAGTTAAACAGGTACATGGATAGGACAGGTTTGGAGGGTTATGGATCAAGCGCAGGCGAGTGGGACTAGTGTAGCTGGGACATTGTTGGCCGGTGTGGGCAAGTTGGGCCGAAGGGCCTGTTTCCACATTTTTTCACTCTGTGACTATGTAGGTAATGGGGAGGGGGGGGGGGGGGGGGAAGCAGTTTCAGCCAGTGTGTCATGAGTGTCCTCTTGTGCCACCACCACCAGGTCACCTACCCAGATGGCCAGGCCCACATCATCCATCCCAAACCGGCTGATTTCCGAAACCCTGGGCCAGGAAGACACAGGTTGATCACTCAAGTCTACCTTTCCCACACCGCATGGACAGGTAAGAGACCCTGGGCGGCACGGTGGCGCAGCGGTGGAGTTGCTGCCTTACAGCGCTTACGGCACCAGAGACCGGGGTTCGATCCTGACCACGGGTGCTGTCTGTACCGAGTTTGTGCGTTCTCCCCGTGACCTGCGTGGGATTTCTCCAAGACCGTCACAAGGATATCCCCTGACTTCGTTCCTTCTCACCATATCCCCTGACTCCGCTATCTTTAAGAGCCCTATCTAGCTCTCTCTTGAAAGTATCCAGAGAACCGGCCTTCCTCGTCTCCGTTCTAAATGACTTACCCCTTATACGTAATCTGTGGCCCCTGGTTCTGGACTCCCCCAACATCGGGAACATGTTTCCCGCCTCTAGCGTGTCCAAACCCTTAATAATCTTTCAATAGAGGGGGGGGGAACCTCCGGGTGGGCTGAAGGGCCTGTTTACGCGCAGTACCTCTGAACTAAACTAAACCTTTCCCCCCCCCCTCCACAGAGCCATGCCAGGTTGAGGTGCGTTTGCTCCTGGCCTACAGCTCCAACAAGGGCAGGGCGTCGAGCCTGGGCGCGTTGGCCCGGTCGCCGTGGAGCGACAGCGCCGAGGCCTTGTTGCAGGCCCCCAACGTCATCGAGGGCACCATCAACCTGAGCAAGCAGGTCAAGGTCTACCTCATGCCAAAGCCCACCAGGAGATGAGCGGGGCCAGCACCCACCACCGGCTGGTGGCAAGCTGCCGAGGCGAACGGACTGCGCTGAGCTGGGCTTTACCACGTCGGGGGTTTTCACCCAGCAGCGAGCCATTCTAGGTCAGTTGTGGACGCAGCTAGTGTTGGAGAGAAGGTGTTAGTTGTGCACCTGAGAACCAAACTCTGAGCAGCTCAGGGCAGGAGCACTGTAGGGCCTTGTCCCATTCTGTAGGGCCTTGTCCCATCTTGCGGCACCCGTCACAGTCGCAGCAGGTGGCCGAAGATGTTCAACATGTTGAAAATCCTGCGGTGACCAGAAAAAGGGTACGACTCTTTGGGTGACTACTCACCACCAAACAGGCCTCACTGCGTGACGTGTCGCCTGTATGGTCGTGAGTAGTCACCCAAAGAGTCGCACCTTTTTCTGGTCGCCGCTGGATTTTCAACATGCTGAAATTTTGACGTGTCGCGCGGGCGAGGCCCGTTTGGTGGTGAGGTGTGTCCCAAAGAGACGGACTCTTTTACTGGTCGCCGCTGGATTTTCAACATGTTGAACATTTTCTCGGCGACTATGACGGGTGCTGGCAAGTGGCCGAAAGAAACATCGCGCAAGTGGGACGGGCCCTTGAGCGTTCCTGTCAAAGGGAAGGATGGACAAAGATCCAACGTTGCATTCAAACGTTTCAAGATCGGCCGCTATCCGATGTAAACACTGGGCAGCAGCGAGAGGCAGTTTGGAATAATCAACTTATATTTTCTTATGGAAAGTTTGACATAAACGGATTAAAGACTGTCGTGCCTGGCTTCCTCTTTACGCGAAACGGGCGGAAGGGTGGTCCTTGTTCAAGGTCCGCGCTGCGCAGTGTTGCTCTTTTTTTTAAATCAAAAATATTTATTCAAACATTAAAATAGTATGTACAACACAATCAAACAAAACAGATCCCACCACCATAGAATAGAATGCCTTTAATTGTCATTCAAACAGCTTGGTTTGAACTAAATTGCATTTTCTACAGTCTTACATTAAATAAAAAACCTAGACCCACAATTTACACAAACATCCATCACAGTGAATCTCCAACACTTCCTCACTGTGATGGAAGGCAAAGTCTTATCTCTTCCCTTTGTTCTTCTCCCGCGGGTCCAGCAGCCCAACTGCAGCGTCGCGGCGACTGGGGCTCCCGATGTTTAAGTCCCCGGCCGGGGATGGTAAGTCCCACGGCCGTTTAAGCCGCGCCGGGCGATGTTAGGCCCTGCTCTGAGTCATTTAAACCCTGAGATTCCGGCGGGAGAAGTTGCCGTTGCGGGAGCTCCGAAAAGCCGTCTCCCACCAGGGATCTGCGAGCTCCCGATGTTCCTGTCCGCCGGGCCTGCGGCCGGAGCCTCCTAAGCTCCAAAGTCGGGTCGCAGCCGCGCGCCACCACAGCTCCTCCCGTTCGGTAGTCGGCCAGCTCCACGTTGGCGAGTCCGCAGGCTCCACGACTGGTGACCTCGGGCTGGTTCCGGCGGCTCGGCGATGTTCAGCCCAACGACACCGGAGACCCGACAGGGAAAAAAAACGGTTCTCCGTACAGGAAAGAGATTAAAAGGTTCCTCCCACCCCCCCATATATACACAGCTCAAAAATAGTAAAAGCTAGAATCAGCACACACATTTAACGAGACAAAAGTTTAAAAAAAAGACAGAGACTGCAGTCGAGCCGCAGCCGTTAGGTGCTGCCGCACCACACACAGTGCAAGACAAAACAAATATACCAAGTAAAACTACTGAACAACTGTATTACCATCCTTGTCCAGGATACCTTCAACCCCCCCCCCCCCCCCTCGCCCTGCGGTGCCCAGCAGTCCCGGAAACCCCCAGGGTGCCCGTTTTCTAGTCCTTTTCTAGTACCACCCGGGCGCGGACGTAACAACGGAAAAGGAGGAGGCAGCCGGCTCGGGCAGATGCGCTCTCTTCGACCGCCTGTACCGTATTTCAGCGGGACCATCACCGTACATACGCATCAATCTTCCAAGCAGCATCTTCCAAGAAGGCCAAAATAGACAATGGGTGCAGGAGTAGGCCATTTGACCCTTTGAGCCAGCACCGCCATTCAATGTGATCATGGCTGATCATCCCCACTCAGTACCCCGTTCCTGCCTTCTCCCCATATCCCCTGATTCCGCTATCTTTAAGAGCCCTATCCAGCTCTCTCTTGAAAGTATCCAGAGAACTGGCCTCCACCTGCGGCAGAGAATTCCACAGACTCACCATTCTCTGAGAAAAAGTGTTTCCTCGTCTCTGTTCTAAATGGCTTACTCCTTATTCTTAAACTGTGGCCCTGGTTCTGGACTCCCCCAACATCGGGACCTGTTTCCTGTCTCTAGCGTGTCCAAACCCTTAATAATATATGTTTCAATAAGATATCCTCTCATCCTTCTAAACTCTATACAAGCCCAGCCGCTCCATTCTCTCAGCATATGACAGTCCCGCCATCCCGGTAAACCTTTTAACCTTGTAAAGGTTAACCTTGTAAAGCTACGCTGCACTCCCTCAATAGCAAGAATGTTCTTCCGATAATTATGGCGCTCAGTCTGAACGAGGGTCTCGACCCGAAACGTCACCCATTCCTTCTCTCCAGAGATGCTGCCTGACCCGCTGAGTTACTCCAACATTATGTGTTTACCATTGTGTGTTGTGCGGAGCTGGAGAGGAGAATAAATATAGAGGGGGTTTTATAAAGGTGTACAAAAATCATGAGAAGAATAGGTCTGGTAAGCATCTGCAGTTCCTTCCTACACTCTTCCAAGATAACCCCAAGCCAGGCGACTATTTGGATGCCAGCCACAGAAGCAGATTTACAAACTCAATGGACAATAGGTGCAGGAGTAGGCCATTCGGCCCTTTGAGTCAGCACCGCCATTAAATGCCACCATGTATGTATTACGTGGCTGTATAACAATCGCTCCAACCTCTTAAATCTAAGTAAATGGCTCGATTGTGAATAAGTTTATTGGCCAAGTATTCACATACAAGGAATTTGCCTTGGGGCTCCGCCCGCAAGTAACAACATGACATACAGTGACAGTTAGGAATGACACATAAAATATTAAACATTAAGAAGAAAACATTATCGATTAAACATGTGAATTAAATAAAATACCCGAGCAAAAGGAGGCTACAGATTTTTGGTTATTGAATAGAGCTACTACTCGTGGAAAAAATCCGTTTTTATGTCTGGCTGTGGCAGCTTTGACAGTCCGGAGTCGCCTTCCAGAGGGAAGTGATTCAAAGAGTTTGTGGCCAGGGTGAGAGGGGTCAGAGATGATCTTGCCCGCTCGCTTCCTGGCCCTTGCGTGAATATTTTATCTCGCACTAAACGCTATCGGGAGAAGACAGGAGAATGGGGTTAAGAGGGGAAGATAGATCCGCCAAGATTGAATGGCGGAGTAGACTAGATGGTGGCGCAGCGGGAGAGTTGCTGCCTTACAGCGAATGCAGCGCCGGAGACCCGGGTTCCATCCCGACTACGGAGTTTGCACGTTCTCCCCGTGACCTGCGTGGGTTTTCTCCGAGATCTTCGGTTTCCTCCCACACTCCAAAGGTATGTAGGTTAATTGGTTTGGTAAATGTAAAAATTGCCCCTAGTAGGTATAGGATAGTGTTAGTGTGCGGGGATCACTGGTCAGCATGGGCCCGTTGGGCCGAAGGGCCTGTTTCCGCGCTGTATCTCTAAAGATGGGCCGAATGGGCTAATTTTTCTATCACTTATGACTTTCCAGTTCAAGTTCAAGTTCGCATTTATTGCCGCATGCACCAGTTAAGGTAGAGTGGAATTTGACGTACCATGCAGCCGGACAAACAGAAAGAGCACATTACACAACGGAATACAACATGAACATCCACCACAGTGGAATCAGCATTCCTCACTGGGGTGGAAGGCAACAAGGTTCATCCAGTCCTCCTCCTTTGTTCACCCGTGGTCGGGGCCATGAACCCTCCGTAGTCGCCGCTACGGACGGCCCGATGTACGGGCCCTCTCGTCGGGATGCTCCAAACTCCGACGTCGGGACGGACGGACACTCCGCGGCTTGGCGGTCCCGAATCGGCCGCTTCCTACCGGAGACCGGGGCATCACGATGTTATTGGCCGCACTCCGGCGGTCGGAGCTCTTCTCTGGCAACCCCCGGCGAGGGATCCCAGACTCTGCGATGCAAAGCTCCTCGCCGCGCCCGAGGATAGAAGCTCCGCAGACCGCGGCTTCAGGATGTTATAGTCCGCGGGCCAGCGATCGGAGCACTTCTTCTGGCAACCCCCGGCAACGGAACGCCCGGCTCCGCGGTGGAAAGTCCGCACTGCGCCCGCTGCTGAAGCTCCGGGCCCGACTCTGGGAGAGGCCGCACCAATCCAAGTTCTATTTACAACGCATCTGTACACTGTGGACGCATCGACTGTAATCGTATTGTCTTTCCGCTGACTGGTTAGCGCGCAACTAAAGCCTTTCACTGGACCTGATTGCGGACTGTAGAAGGGCACAACATCCAAGGACGTACACGCCACTGGGGATAAATGGGGCTACTGTGGACAGGGTGAGCTGTTTTAAATACCCGAGAGTCCACATCACAGAGGATCTGACATGGACCTCACACGCTGCCGCTCGGGTGAGTAAGGCAAGGCAGCGCCTTTACCACCTCAGGCAGCTGAGGGAAATTCAGAGTCTCTCTGAGGATCCTTCAGTCCTTCTACTCTGGGGCTGTAGAAAGCATCTTGTCCGGTAACATCACGATCTGGTTTGGGAAAAGCTCTGCCCAGGACAGGAAGACTCTGCAGAGAGTAGTGCGTTCGGCCGAACGTACCATGGGAACTACACTCGCCCCCCCCCCCCTGCAGGACCTATACAGCAGGAGGGGCAGATCCAGAGCCAGCAACATTATGGGGGACCCCTACCCCCCCCAGCAACGGACTGTTCCAGCTGCTGCGGTCAGGCAAACGCCTCCGCTGTCACGCCGCGAAAACAGGGAGGACGAGACGGAGTTTCTTCCCACAGGCCGTCAGGACTGGAAACTCTGATCTCACCAGGGACTCATTTACTGGGGTGTTGTGTCTTTTTTAAATTGTTGTTTTTTTTCCTAACATGTAAATACTGGTTCTTCTCTGTTGTTCTGTAGTTCTTGCACAATCCCGCAGGCATTGCCACTTTCATTTCACTGCACATCTTGTATGTGTATGTGACAATTAAACTTGACTTGACTTGACTTGTCTACCTCGGTACAGGAGACAATAAACTGAACTATATAACCATATAACCATAATAACAAATACAGCACGGAAACGGGCCCCTTCGCCCTTCCTGTCCAGTGCCGAACATTTATTTTTCCCACTTCTAGTCCCATCTACCTGCACTCAGACGATACCCCTCCATTCCCTTCCCATCCATATACCTATCCACTTTACTTTTCAATTTAAAATCGATCCTGCCTCCACCACTTCTGCTGGAAGCTCATTCCACACAGCCACCACCCTCTGAGTAAAGAATTCCCCCTCACGTTACCCCTAAACGTCTGTCCCTTAATTCCTCACAAATGTCATGCCCTCTTGTTTGAACCTTTCCCTAACCTCAATGGGGAAAAAGCTTATCCACGTCAACTCCCTTTCATCATTTTAAAGACTTCAATCTAGTCCCCCCTTAACCTTCTGCGCTCCAAAGAATAAAGACCTAACTTGTTCAACCTTTCCCTGGAACCCTGGCAACATTCTAGTAAATCTCCTCTGTACTCTCTCTATTTTGTTGACATCCTTCCTATAATTAGGCAACCAAAATTGTACACCATACTCCAGAATTGGTCTTACCAATGCCTTGTACAATTTTAACATTACTTCCCTACTCCTATATTCAATGCTCTGATTTATAAAGGCCAGCACACCAAAGGCTTTCTTTACCACCCTATCTACATGCGATTCCACCTTTGATTTGATTTGATTTGATTTTATTACTTGTCATTCGAACCTCAGAGAGGCTCGAACGAAACTCCGTTTCTACAAGCCATACAAACAAACAAACAGAACAATTCATAAAAAAACACGCAAACAATTAAATTCACACAAACATCCATCACAGTGGATCCCCTCCTCACTGTGATGGAAGGCAAAGTTCTTCTCTCTCCCCCGCACCATCTCTCTCCCGATGTCGAAGCCCCATGCAGGCGTGGTGTTAAGTCCCATGTCCAATTGAGGCCGCGCCGGGCGATGTACGGCCCCGCTCCAGGCCCAAAGTCACAAATTTGAGCCTCCGCGGGCGCTGGAATGTCCCGCGGCCATTAAAAGCCGCGCCGGGCGATGCTCGCGGGCCCCGCTCCGGGTCGTTCCAAACCCCGCGACACGGGCTGGAGAAGTTGTGTTGCGGAGCTCCGGAGAGCGGTCCTCTCCCACCCGGACCCGCGAGCTCCCCGACACCACCAACAGTCCACCGTCAGCAATCTGCAGCTGGAGCCGGAGCTGGAGCCCCGGAGTCGGGGCCGGAGCTGAAGCCGGAACTGGAGCCCGGAGTCGGGCCGCAGCGGCCACCCCCACCACTGCTCCCCACGCTCCGAGGCCGGCCACCCCACGACGGTAAGCTCTCAGCTCCGCGACTGGAGCCCCCAGGTCGTACCCTCGGTCGTAGGCCGCTCCACGCACCAGGCCCCAACGATAACGGAGACCTGACAGGGAAAAAGTCAGGTCTCCCTCTGCAGGGAAAGAGATTAAAAATGTTTCCCCCTTCCCCCCCCCCCCCCCACCCCCCACATATACACAGTTAGAAAACAATACAACAAAAACACAAACAACTACATTTAACTAGACAAAAAACAAAAAAAGACAGACAGGCTGTAGGGGCCGCTGCAACGTGAGTCGCGCTCGCCCACTTTACTCTCATAGTTCCCTTCAGGGAACTATGCACAGTTATTCCTAGATCCCTCTGTTCCACAGCATTCCTCTACCATTTACCATGTACGTCCTATTTTGATTTGTCCTGCCAAGATGTAGCACCTCACACTTATCAGCTTTAAACGCCATCTGCCATCTTTCCAAATGGCCCAAATCTCTCTGTAGTCTTTGAAAATCTACTTCATTATCCACAACACCACCTATCTTAGTATCATCTGCATACTTACTTAACCAATTTTCCATCCCATCATCCAGATCATTGATGTACATGACAGACAACAGTGGACCCAACACAGATCACTGGTCACCGGCTTCCAACCTGACAAACAGCCATCAGCCATACACAACTGAACTGAACAATTCCGCGGTCAGTAGCAAATGCACACAACAGCCCACTGAGTCCATTTGCAAGAGTCGCCATTTTGGGGGCCATTTCCCAGTCCCAGCTACAGCCGAGAACAAAGGTCCAGTGCAGCCTTTCCAAAGGCCCGTCGCCTCCATTCTGTTCATCCTGTGAACCATCAGGCTCCCCGCTCGGCCTTTAGCCATCATTCCCCGAGTGTGGTGCCACCCACAGCCGACTTTGAGGGCATGGAAGGTAAGACCCACCAACCCAGGTTCTCTTACCAACTCTTTTTATAGACAATAGGTGCAAGAGTAGGCCATTCGGCCCTTTGAGCCAGTTCAATGTGATCATGGCTGATCGTCCCCAATCAGTATATAATTATAATAGTGGCTTGTGTGTACAGAACACCATTAGCCTGATGAAATATCTCAAAGCTCTTCGCAGCAGTACTAATTAAACAAAGTCTGGCAACGAGGCCACAGCAACATCAATGATTTAGTTTCTGAGAAGCGGCTTTAGTGACATATACAGCCAAACAAGACGAAAATAGTTCAGTTAGTCCAGTGCGGCCAAATTTAGTTTAGTTTAGAGATACAGCATGGACAATAGACAATAGGGGCAGGAGTAGGCCATTCCAGCCAGCACCGCCATTCAATGTGATCATGGCTGATCATCCCCAATCAGTACCGACCCCCCCCCTACCCCTTCCTACTGCCTTCTCCCCATATCCCCTGACTCCGCTATCTTTAAGAGCCCTATCTAGCTCTCTCTTGAAAGTATCCAGAGAACCGGCCTCCACCGTCCTCTGAGGCAGAGAATTCCACAGATTCGCCACTCTCTGTGAGAAAAAGTGTTTCCTCGTCTCCGTCCTAAATGGCTTACCCCTTATTCTTAAACTGTGGCCCCTGGTTCAAGGCCTTTCAGCGCTGAAACAGGACTATCGGCCCACCGGGTCTGTGCCGACCAGCGATCCCTGCACACTAACACTATCCTACACGCACACACACTAGGGACAATTTTAACATTTATCAAGGCAATTTGCCTACAGACCTGCACGTTTTTGGAGTGTGGGAGGAAACCGAAGATCTCGGAAGAAAACCCACGCAGGTCACGGGGAGAACGTGCAAACTCCGTGCAGACAGCACCCGTAGTTGGGATCGAACCCGGGTCTCTGGCGCTGTGAGGCAGCAACTCTACCGCTGCGCCATCGTGCCTCCAATTCCCAACTCCCGCAACCCCTCCTCTCCGGTCTTCAGGGTCCAGGCTCGCTGGGCTTCCCACTCCAGGCGGTTCCCCGGCTTGGCGGGGAAGTTCGGTAGGTTCAGAGATAGCTAGATGCTTGATTAGTACGGGTGTCAGGGGTTACGGGGAGAAGGCAGGAGAATGGGGTTAGGAGGGAGAGATAGATCAGCCATGATTGAATGGAGGAGTAGACTCGATGGGCCAAATGGCCTAATTCTGCTCCTATCACTGAGGGGACCGGAAAATTCTACTTTTTTCCGTATGACCTCTAAGGCGTGGGTTCCCAATCTGGGGTAAATTTCACCTACCCAGGGGTTGATTCTGGATTTGTACATATTTTTTCTCATTGACTGACTGGGTTTGGTTCTGGTATACAGGTATCTGTTCATCATTAGTTGTTCATAAATAAGTGAGGTAACATTATTGCGTGCTATTAAAGTTGCCAGGGGTCAACGGGATGAAAAAGGTTGGGACGGGATTGTCTGTACAGAATTGTTGGGAAGGGATTGGACAGGCTAGATGCAGGAAAAATGTTCCCGATGTTGGGGGAGTCCAGAACCAGGGGTCACAGTTGAAGAATAACAGGTCGGCCATTTAGGACTGAGATGAGGAAGCACTTTTTCACCCAGAGAGTTGTGAGTCTGTGGAATTCTCTGCCTCAGAGGACGGTGGAGGCCGATTCACTGGATGTTTTCAAGAGAGAATTAGATATTGCTCTTGGGGCTAACGGAATCAAGAGATATGGGGAGAAAGCAGGAACGGGGTACTGATTTAAGATGATCAGCCATGATCATATTGAATGGTGGTGTTGGCTCGAAGGGCCGAATGGCAATAGACAATAGGTGCAGGAGTAGGCCATTCGGCCCTTCGAGCCAGCTCCGCCATTCACCGTGATCATGGCTGATCATCCCCAATCAGTACCCCGTTCCTGCCTTCTCCTCATATCCCCTGACCCCGCTATCTCCTGGACTACTCCTGCACCTATTTTCTATGTTTCTATGACCTTATGATAAGCGAAATCTGTTATGGAAGGTTCCATTAAAACGAATGTTTACTATACTGAGTTATCCCTTACAGTTTAGTTTTGAGGTACTGGGCGGAAACAGGCCCTTCGGCCCACCCAGTCTGTGCCGACTAGCGATCCCGCACGCTAACATTATCCTGCACACACTGGGGACAATTTAAAAAAAAATTAATTTAATATTTATATCGAGCCAATTAACATACAAACCTGCACGTCTTTGGAGTGTGGGAGGAAACCGGAGATCTCGGAGAAAACCCACGCAGGTCACGGGGAGAACGTGCAAACTCCGTACAGACAGCGCCCGTAGTCGGGATGGAACCCGGGTCTCTGGCGCTGTAAAAGGCAGTAACTCTACAGCTGCTGTAAACCAACAACTTGCAGTTATTGCCAAAGACCCTACAGCGAGCCAGATAGATCACTCGACGAAAAAGGCGTAGTGCGGTCATGGGCAGATTCGTGGGGTAATTTTCGGCCCCATTTCCGTAACCGGCTTCCGTCTCCGCGCCAAAGATCCCGTAGCGGAGCAAAGATACTAGTGCGGAGACGGAAGCCGGTCACGGAAACATCCTCGTATAAATAAAAGTTATTTGGGAAAAATCTTCTCCTCATTTTCAGAATTATAATTTATTAACACTACGTTGGTTACACTGCGAGTCGGGTCGGGTCGGGTCAGGTTACTGAAATGGATGAAACAAAGGCCCTCATTCCGCTCCGTTGCGTACTACACGTCAGCCCATTGCATTTAGCAGCACTGGTCTATCTTGCTCCGCTATAGGATCTTTGGTTATTGGGTCTGAAGAAGGCCTTCTTCCGCCTTCCCAGCCGTTGTGACGCTCCACTAAGGTCAGCCGTCGTCCTCCGCCTGTTCCACCGTTGAGGTCTTGGTTGGATCGCTCTTTCTCAGAGACCTCCCCCTCGACCTTACCGCCATGGGTGGCCCTACCAGGAGCGTAGCTCCAGACGGCATCGCTCTCAGGATCTCAGGACCACACAAGCTTCTCCACCACGACAAGGTGACAATACACGGAGAAGAAGTTGTTATCTCTTATTTATAACGATATAGCGTTATTCCCTTATCATGTATCTGTACACTGAAAATGGCTCGATTGTAATCACGTATTGTCTTTCCGCTGACTGGTTAGCGCGCAACAAACGCTTCCCACTGTACCTCGGTACACGTGACAATAAACTAAACTGAACTGAACTCTTTATTATTAAGAAAAAACTGCAGATGCTGGAAAAATCGAAGGTAGACGAAAATGCTGGAGAAACTCAGCGGGTGAGGCAGCATCTATGGAGCGAAGGAATAGGTGACGTTTCGGGTCGAGACCCTTCTTCAAAGTTCAGACTTCTTCAAGCTGGGATATTTCACAAACAGAAACCCGGATTTGTGAGATTTCTCTCTGAAATTGCTATTGTGATGGGCACAGACGTTGTGGGCAGAAGGCCTGTCCACATGGATTACTGTTCTGTGGGATGAAGACGAGCAAGAGGATTGCAGGGCAGTAACTAGGGTTGGATGCAGAGTCGGTGGGAACGTAGGACTGGGTTTGTGTTGGCACAGACAGACGTGAGGGCAATAATTAGTTCTGCCTGCCAATCATTAGCAGTCTCTGCACACTCCCCTAAATTCCCCACCAACACCACTGCAAGCTGTATTGAAGATAGCGATCGGGCGGGCGTCGGCGCACGGTGAGGTGCAGCGGTAGAGTTGCTGCCTCACGGCACCAGGGACCCAGGTTCAATCCTCACCACGGGTGCTGTCTGAATGGAGCTTGCACGTTCTCCCCGTGACCTGCGCGGGTTTTCTCTCCGAGATCTTTCGGTTTTCCTCCCACACTCCAAAGACGTGCGTGTTTGTAGGTTAACTGGCTTGGTGTGAATGTGAAATTGTCCCCAGTGTGTAGGATAGTGTTAGTGTGCGGGGATCGCTGGTCGGCGCGGACCCGGTGGGCCGAAGGGCCTGTTTTCACACTGTACCTCTAAACTAAAACTAAACTAAAAAGACAGCACCTGCAGTCGGATTGAACCCTAGCCTCTGGAGCTATAAGGCAGCAACACTACCTATGACCGCAGATAGACACAAAAAGCTGGAGTAACTCAGCGGGACAGGCAGCATTTCTGGAGAGGAGGGATGGGTGACGTTTCAGGTCGAGACCCTTCTTCAGACCCAAAACGTCATCCATTCCTTTTCTCCAGAAACGCTGCCTGTCCCGCTGAGTTACTCCAGCATTTGGCGTCTACCTTCGGTGTAAACCAGCACCTGCAGTTCCTTCCTGCACATCCCATCTTGTACACTCTGTGGAGTTTAGAAGGATGAGAGGGGATCTTAATGAAACATATAAGATTATTAAGGGTTTGGACACGCTAGGGGCAGGAAACATGTTCCTGATGTTGGGGGAGTCCAGAACCAGGTGCCACTGTTTAAGAATAAGGGGTAAGCCATTTAGAACGGAGACGAGGAAACACTTTTTCACCCTGAATGTTGTCAATCTGTGGAACTCTCTGCCTCTGAGGGTGGTGGAGGCTGGTTCTGGATATTTTCAAGAGAGAGCTAGATAGGGCTCTTAAATATAACGGAGTTAGGGGATATGGGGAGAAGGCGGGAACGGGGTACTGATTGGGGATGATCAGCCGTGATCACAGTGAATGGCGGTGCTGGCTCGAAGGGCCGAATAGGCCTACTCCTGCACCTCATTGTCTAATTTAATATGGGCACTGTGGAAATTTCCCCAGCCAGCCCTGCCTTAAAAACCACTACTCTGCCGAGGTTACAAGGAATGGAGACACGAGGAACTGCAGTTACTTGTAGTCGGGATGCGTCACAGAATTGTTGGGACGGCTCCATCCAAGACCGTAAGAGATTACAGCGAGCTTTGCGGACATGTGCAGCCCAGACGCCCAGACCGTGCGCACACAAACCATCCTCACCTTCCATCGACTCCATCCACACCTCACGCTGCCACTCGCAAGGCCAGCAGCATCATCACGGCCCCCATTACCAGTCTCAGCCCCCTGGCCACTCCCTCTTCCCCCCTCTCACCACCTTGGCACGAGGTAAAACCGCCAGTTTCCAATGGGGGTACGGTGGTGCAGGCGGGTAGGAGCTGCTGCCTTGCAGCACCAGAAGGCAATTAACCGACACAAAATGCTGGAGTAACGCGGCGGGGTCAGGCATCATCTCTGGAGAAAAGGAATAGGTGACCATTTCTGGTCGGTACCCTTCTTCAGACTGACCTACAAACCTGCACGCCTTTGGAGTTTGGGAGGAAACCGGAGCACCTGGAAAAAACCCACGGGGAGAACATGCAAACTCCGTACAGACAGCGCCCGCAGTCGGGATGGAACCCGGGTCTCCGGCGCTGCGAGGCAACAGCTCTACCGCGGCGTCACCATCCTGACCTCAGGATCTTCTTGCGGACGGCGCGCACAGCCTAAAGTTGAAGGACAACTTGTTCTATTTGATCTTGTTCGATTGTGCACTCGTCGCAATCTCCCACCCCGTACCTCAGGCTCTGAAACATGAGTCTACAAACTGTTTTAGCTAATACCCCGTTCTAATCAATTAGTTACTCCAGCACTTGGTGCTTTTTTGGTGTATTATTCAGCATCTACTTCCATGTTTCCCCAAGGCTGCTTAATAAGGCGGTGCAGCGTAGGGTCACGAGATCGATCCCTGGGATGGCGGGACTGTCATATGAGGGAAGATTGAAAAGACCAGGCTTTTGTTCACTGGGGTTTAGAAGGATGAGGGGGGGTTCTTATAGAAACATATAAAATTATAAAAGGACTGGACAAGGCTAGATGCAGGAAAAATGTTCCCAATGTTGGGTGAGTCCAGAACCAGGGGCCACAGTCTTAGAATAAAGGGGAGGTCATTTAAGACTGAGTTGAGAAAAAACGTTTTTACCCAGAGAGTTGTGAATTTATGGAATTCCCTGCCACAGAGGGCAGTGGAGGCCAAGTCACTGGATGGATTTAAGAGAGCAGTTAGATAGAGCTCTAGGGGCTGGTGAGACTCAAGGGATATGGGGAGAAGGCAGGCACGGTTATTGATTGGGGACGATCAGCCATTGATCACAATGAATGGCGGTGCTGGCTTGAAGGGCCGAATGGCCTCCTCCTGCACCTGTTTTCTATGTCTCTATGTTTCTTCTACTAATCTAGGACGGCACGGTGGGGCAGTGGTGGACTTGCTGCCTCACAGAGCCAGAGACCCGGGTTCGATCCTGACTGCGGGTGCTGTCTATACGGAGTTGGGGTAGGTTTTCTCCGGGCGCTCCGGTTTCCTCCCACACTGCAAATGTCGTACAGGTTTGCAGGTGATGTGGCTATGGTAAGGATTGTAAATTTCCCCCTAGTGGTCGCCGGTCCGCCTGCTTGTATGCTGTATCTCTAAACTGAGTTCCACATCTCACATGCTAACACCACAGTGTTAAAATGCCCCAAATTATGGAAGAGAGTGAAGCAGTCCGGCTGCGCAGAGCTGTATCCTCTCAAGATGCCAGGGACCCGTTTCAAACCTGATACCACCAGAGGGGAGCGCCCAATCCAGAGCGCTTTTGGCAGCCCCGCCAACAGTCTGTCTGTTTTTTTCTTCGTCTTTTTTTTATTTTTAGTGTGCGTTAAAAGTCTGCGTAAATGTTCTCCGGTTAGACAATAGACAACAGGAGCAGTAGGAGGCCACGGCCTTCGGCCAATTCGTGGCCAGCACCGCTTTCAATGTGACCTCTTCTCATGCTGATCATCCCCTAACTTCTCAAGCTACCCCCCGCCGTTTCTCTTCCGTCCCCATATCCCCTGACTCCCTATCTAGCTCTCTCTGAAAACAACCTGAGAACCGGCCTCCACCGCCCTCTGAGGCAGAGAATATCCACAGACTCACAACATCTCTGTGAGAAAAAGTGTTTTCCTCGTCTCTGTTCTAAATGGCTTACCCCCTTATTCTTAAACTGTGGCCCCTGGTTCTGGGACTCCCCCAACATCAGGGAACATGTTTCCTGCCTCCAGCGTGTCCAAACCCTTAATAATCTTATATGTTTCAAATGAGATCCCCTCTCATCCTTCTAAACTCCAGAGTGTACAAGCCCAGCCGCTCCATTTCTCTCAGCCTATGACAGTCCCCGCCATCCCGGGAATTAACCTGGTGAACCTACGCTGCACTCCCCCAATATCAAGATGTCCTTCCTCAAATTAGGGGACCAAAACTGCACACAATACACCAGGACGGTCTCTGTGGTCTCACTAAGGCCTCACTGGGGCGCCACACAATTGGCAGCCCCGCCAACAGGTCTGTCAGTTTTTTCGTCTTGTTTTTTATTTTTTTAGCGCATAGAAACATAGAAACATAGAAATTAGGTGCAGGAGATTAGGCCATTCAGCCCTTCGGCCTGCACCGCCATTCAATATGATCATGGCTGATCATCCAACTCAGTATCCCGTACCTGCCTTTTCTCCATACACCCTCTGATCCCCTTAGCCACAAGGCCACATCCAACTCACTCTTAAATATAGCCAAATGAAACTGGCCTCAACTACCCTCTGTGGCAGAGAGTTCCAGAGACTCACCACTCTCTGTGTGAAGAAAGTCTTTCTCATCTCGGTCTTAAAGGATTTCCCCTTATCCTTAAGCTGTGACCCCCTTGTCCTGGACTTCCCCAACAATCGGGAACAATCTTCCTGCATCTAGCCTGTCCAACCCCTTAAGAATTTTGTAAGTTTCTATAAGAATCCCCTCTTAATCTCCCTAAAATTCCAGAGAGTAATAAACCGAGTCTATCCAGTCTTTCTTCATAAGACAGTCCTGACATCCCCAGGAATCAGTCTGGTGAACCTTCTCTGCACTCCCTCTATGGCAATAATGTCCTCTCCTCAGATTTGGAGACCAAAACCTGCACACGCAATACTCCAGGTGTGGTCTCACCAAGACCCCTGTACAACTGAAGTAGATACCTCCCTGCTCCTGTACTCAAATCCTTTTGCTATGAAAGGCTAACATACCATTCGCTTTTTTCACTGCCTGCTGCACCTGCATGCCTACCTTTCAATGACTGGTGTACCATGACACCCCAGGTCTCGCTGGCATCTCCCCTTTTCCTAATCGGGCCCACCATTTAAATAATAAGTCTGCTTTCCTGTTTTTGCCACCAAAGTGGATAACCTCACATTTATCCACATTATACTGCATCTGCCAAACATTTGCCCACTCACCCAGCCTATCCAAGTCACCTTGCAGTCTCCTAGCATCCTCCTCACTCACAGCGAACACTGCCCCCCAGCTTAGTGTCATCCGCAAACTTGGAGATATTGCCTTCAATTCCCTCATCCAGATCATTAATATATATTATGCGTTAATGGTCTGTGTAAATGTTTCTCAGGTTTGTTTTATGTAGGGGGGAGGGGGAGGGGTCGGGGGAAACGTTTGTTTTCAGTTTCTTACCTTGCCGTAGATGCGATTAATTCTCGGATCGCATTCTCCAGTCGCTCTGCGGCCTACCATCGTGGAGCTGGAGGCATCCTCGGACTGACCTTGGGCCCCACCGCGGGGAGACGACTTAACATCGGAGTTGGTCCCTTGCCTGGGATTGCTCCAACCGCGATCCCAGTCAAGGGACTTTACACCAAATCGCAAGAGAGGCTAATCGGAAGCACCAACGACGCAGAGGCTCGACCAGCCCCGACGCGGGGTCCGATCGCCCGGCGCGCGGGAGCTGACATCCCACCGATGCGGGAGCTGATCGCCCCGACGCGGAGGGCCCAAACGCCACAGCTACGGGAGTCACAATCGTCCCGTCAACGGAGGGCTCGAGGCCCCCGTCCGCGGGAGAGCAAAGATGGCAAGAGATGAACTTTTTTTCGCCTTCCATCACAGTGAGGAATGTGGAGGAGTCACTGTGGTGGATGTTTATGTTAAAATGTATTTTGTGTGTTCCTTTGCTTTTTATTTGTATAACTGACTTGGCAAGTGAACTTCCTCGTTATGTTGCAAAACACACTTGGATAATAAAGTATGTGATTGTGATCTCGGCGCTGTCTGTCTGTGTGGAGTTTGCACGTTCTCCTGTGACCATGTGAGATTCCCCCAGGTGTTCCGGCTTCCTCCCACACCTGCTTACATGCTAAGTACATTGGGTGCATAGAAACATAGAAAATAGGTGCAGGAGAAGACCATTCGGCCCTTCGAGCCAGCACCGCCATTCATTGTGATCATGGCTGATCGCCCCCTATCAATAACCCGTGCCTGCCTTCTCCCCATATCCCTTGACTCCACCAGCCCCTAGAGCTCTATCCAACTCTCTCTTAAATCCATCCAGTGACTTGGCCTCCACTGCCCTCTGTGGCAGGGAATTCCACAAATTCACAACTCTCTGGGTGAAAAAGTTTTTCTCACCTCAGTCTTAAATGACCTCCCCTTTATTCTAAGACTGTGGTCCCTGGTTCTGGACTCGCCCAACGTTGGCAACATTTTTCCTGCATCTAGCTTGTCCAGTCCTTTTAGAATTTAATTGTTTCAATAAGATCTCTCCCCTCATCCTTCTAAACTCCAGTGAATACAAGCCTAGTCTTTTCAATCTTTCCTCATATGACAGTCCCGCCATCCCAGGGATCAATCTCGTGAGCCTACACTGCACTGCCTCAATCACAAGGATGTCCTTCCTCAGATTAAGTACCTGTGCCATGGGGTCTGAAAACAGTTCTTCATTGGTCGTTAACGCCAGTGGGTTTCAGGACCACTCTAGTACCAAGTACTGGTGGAAATGCACTTGGGTTGAGTTTAGAGATACAGCGCGGAAACACCAGGCCCTTCGGCCCACCGAGCCCATGCCGACCGGCGATCCCCGCGCACCGACACTACCCTACGCACACTCTTAAGGACAATTTACAATTTACAACCCACGCAGGGCACGGGGAAACGTGCAAACTCCGCACAGACAGCGCCCGTGGTCGGGATGGAACCCGGGTCCTCCGGCGCTGCGTTCGCTGTGCGGCAGCAACGCTAACGCTGCTCCACCGTGACCCGACCCCGTGGGAGGACCCTTCAGGAGCGGGAAGAAGCGGTTGCTGAATCATTGGCCAGCACGGACTCGGTGGCCGAAGGGCCTGTTTCCACGCTGTATCTCTGAGGTACAATCATAAGTTAGTCAATGGAAACAGACCCTTCAGCCCATCGAGTCTGTGTTGACCCATCAACCACCCATTTACTGTAATCATAGATTCAGGGAACAGAACAGCACGGAAACAGGCCCTTCGGCCCATCTTGTTTATACCAGCCACCGACCATTCATGTACTGTAATGAGAAGGAACATGTGTCTTCTCTTGCCTCTAGTCCGTCTCTCTCCTTCTCCCCTCCCCACCCTCCAACCGCCCAAATTTCAGTCCGTAGGGTCCGGACCCAAAACGTCACCCACATATTTTCTCTAGAGATGCTGCCTGACCCACTATCCAAGCTCACTCTCTATCTCTCTGTCTCTCTCTCTCTATCCCTCTATTGCGATTGGGAATACCACAATATGGACTTGGACACGCTAGAGGCAGGAAACATGTTCCCGATGTTGGGGGAGTCCAGAACCAGGGGCCACAGTTTAAGAATAAGGGGTAAGCCATTTAGAAGAGAGACGAGGAAACACTTTTTCTCACAGAGAGTGGTGAGTCTGTGGAATTCTCTGCCTCAGAGGGCGGTGGAGGCCGGTTCTCTGGATACTTTCGAGAGAGAGCTAGATAGGGCTCTTAAAGATAGCGGAGTCAGGGGATATGGGGAGAAGGCAGGAACGGGGTACTGATTGTGGATGATCAGCCATGATCACATTGAATGGTGGTGCTGGCTCGAAGGGCCGAATGGCCGACTCCTGCACCTGTTGTCTAATGTCTAATGTGCCAACTTGGTCGGCACGGACAAGGTGGGCCGAAGGGCCTGTCTCCGTGCTGGTACGAATGTGGAATGACTGACGATCATTTTTAGCAGCTTGCGATTATAATTTAGTTTTTAATGAATCATAATACGTCCTGACTCAGTGAATTCCTATTCCTTAACGATGTGCTTCCACCTCACTGGATAAACAGAACCGACATTGAACAATGGCTGACGCGAGGTGGACAATCTCTTTGGGCAGAATTACAGCGTCCTCACGGCCCGGCTCTGGTACAGGGCTCTGGGTGAAGCAAGCAGTTTCTCGCTCTCGTGGGCCGCTTGCTCCGTCTCCCTACACCACGGCTAGCCGGCCGGGGAGAGAGTCATGCACCTCCCGCAGGGATTCCACGCTGTCCCACCAGGGCTGGGTCACAGCGACCAGAACAAGCTCACTGTCCATCCATCCATCCTCCTCCACTCCCACGCGCTGCTCCTCATGCAGTCAGTGTGGAGTCTGCAATTAAACAGCCTGTGTGTGTGTGTGTGTGTGAGACTGTGTGAGAGAGAGGCACTGATTGTGTGTGCAAATGTGTGTGTGTGTATGTGCGTGAGAAAGGCAGTGAGTGTGTGCGAATGTGTGTGTGTGAGAGTGAGATGGGTGTATAAGAGAGAGAGAGGCACTGATTGTGTGCGAATGTGTGTGTGAGAGACAGAAAGAGACAGAGAGTGACAAAGCGAGAGAAGAGAATGAGGGTGGGAGAAACTTAGAGCAGAGAAAGAGGGAGGGGGAAGGGGGAGGAAAGGGGGGGTGGAGGGGGGGGGAGGGGAGGGGTGAGGGAGGGGGGAGGGGGGGGGGTGAGAGGGGGAGGGAGGGGGTTGAGGGGGAGCGTGTGTTTACTGAAACTGCATGTGCGTGTGAGAGAGACTATCTCTGGGTGAGTGGATGAGAACCATAGCAGTGTGGGACAGACTGTGGGGGATTGTGATTGTGTGTGTGAGAGAGAGAGATTGTGACTGTGCATGTGTGAGACACTGTGTGTGTGTGAGACACTGTGTGTGTGTGAGACGCTGTGTGTGTGTGAGACGCTGTGTGTGTGTGAGACGCTGTGTGTGTGTGAGACTGAGGGAGAGAGAAAGAGAGAATGTGTGTGCGTGTGTGAGGAAGAGCTCCGACCGCCGGCCTGAGGCCTACAACATCCTGAAGCCGCGGTCTCCGGTGGGAAAGTGCCGATTCGGGACCTCCAAGCCGCGGAGTGTCCGTCCGTTCCGACGTGGGAGTTTGGATCATCCCGACGAGAGGGCCTGTACATCCGGCCGTCCGTAGCGGCGACTACGGGGGGTTCATGGCCCCGACCACGGGTGAACAAAGGAGGAGGACTGGCTGAACCTTGTTGCCTTCCACCCCAGTGAGGAATGGTGTGGCGGATGTTTGCGTTAAATCTGATTGTGTATTGTGTGTTCTACTTTTAAGTGTATCGCTGCTGGCAAATTCATTTCACTGCCCCTTCAGGCGCATGTGACCAATAAAATTGACATGGACTTGGACTTGCTGATACAATTTTTGTGTGCGTGTGTGTGAGAGAGAGAGAGGGGGGGAGAGAGAGAGAAAGAGACTGAGAGAGAGATGGGGAGACAGAAAAAGTGTGCGTGAGAGAGGAGTGTGTGTGGGGGAGAGATATACAGTGTATGAGAGAGAGACAGAGTGTGTGTGAGTGTGTGAATGTGTGTGTGTGTGAGAGAGACAGTGAGAGTGTGTGTGTGAGACGGTGTGTGTGTGAGAGAGTGTGTGAGAGAGAGTGTGTGTGTGAGACAGTGTGTGTGCGCAAGAGAGACAGAGAGTATGTGTGCGAGAGACAGTGAGTGTGTGTGAGTGTGTGAGTGTGTGTGTGTGTGAGTGTATGGGTGTGTGTGTGTGTGTGAGTGCGCGTGTGTGTGTGAGACAGTAAATGTATGTGTGTGTGTGTGAATGTAAGACAGTGAGTGTGTGTGACAGTGTGTGTGTGTGCGTGAGTGTGTGAAAGACAGGTGTGTGTGTGTGTGTGAAAGACAGTGAGTGTGAGTGTGTGTGTGTGAGAGACAGTGTGTGCGTGAGTGTATGGGTGTGTGTGTGAGTGTGTGTGTGTGTGAGACAGTGAGTGTGTGTGCGTGAGTGTATGGGTGTGTGTGTGTGTGTGAGTGCGTGTGTGTGTGTGTAAGACAGTGTGTGTGTGCGTGTGCGTGTGTAAGACAGTGAGTGTGTGTGAGACAGTGTGTGTGTGTGAGAGAGACAGTGAGTGTGAGTGTGTGAGACAGTGAGTGTGTGAGACAGTGAGAGTGTGTATGTGAGAGTGTGAGTGTGTGTGTGTGTGTGTGGGGGGGGGGGGGGTGCCTGTATCTCTGCTCTCCCTCCTGCGTGTGAGAGTGCAGCGTTCATGCTGGCCCACCCACAGTGTGGCTCAGTGGCGAGGGGACGTGTTGTCACCATGGGCGTGCGGAGGGGGGGGGGGGACAGGGGGACGGACCGGAAGTGCCGTCCACAGCTCTGGCTGCAACCCCTAATCCCCTTCCACCCGCGAGAGCGTCTCCCCCTCTCTCCCCCCCCCCCCCCCCCCCCCCCCCTCTCTCTCTGTCCTCTGCAGTGCCCGCTGGCTGGCGTTCCCACTCGCTCACTCCAGCTTGTGGCCGTGTCGGAGGCCCCGCGACAGGGCGGGCAGGACGAGGGAGAGGAGAGTCAGCAGCTTGCCGTGAACCATCAGCAGGGCGGTTTGGTGCAGCGAGGCCCACATGCGGTAGAAGGGTCCGTGGAAGGGGTCGGACACGGCCGGGCACAGCATGCTGTTTAGGTTCACCATCGTCACCTGCGGACATGTCCAAACACACAATCACCCCACAGGACCAACCTCGCCACAGGAACACACAATCACCCGATCTCCTGGTGACTCAGCACTTCAACCCCCCCCCCCCCCCCCCCCCCTTCCCATTTCTGTCCTGGGCCTCCTCCATGGCCAGAGTGAGGCCCACCACAAATTGGAGGAGCAACACCTCATATTTCGCTTGGGTAGTTTACACCCCAGCGGTGTGAACACTGACTTCTCCAACTTCAGGTAGTCCCTGCTTTCTCCCTCCTTCCCCTCCCCTTCCCAGCTCCCCCACAGCCCACTGTCTCCACCTCTTCCTTTCTTCTTCCACCCCTCCACCCCGACCCCCACATCAGTCTGAAGAAGGGTATTGACCCGAAACGTCGCCTATTCCTTCGCTCCTTAGACGCTGCCTCACCCGCTGAGTTTCTCCAGCGTTTTTGTCAACCTTTGATTTTTCCAGCATCTGCAGTTCCTTCTTAAACACCTCATCTACGCCACAGGAACATGTCACAGCGCCCGCTCCCACCAACACAAGTAGGGTCGCCAACTTTCTCACTCGCAAATAAGGGACAAAAGGTCAAAATACGGGACAAATTCCCGACGGCAGTCCGTTGCCCGACTGGGCCGTGGCTGGGTGGACGATGAGTTGGGCCCGGGTGCTGGACTGCGCACAAGGCCCAGCCGGCGGGCCAGCTGAGGAGTTTCGGCCCGAAGGGGCCGCGCGCAAAGTCCGGCGCCCCGTCCAACTCGTGAACTGATGATCGGCCGTGAGAAGGAGGGGTGGTGGTGGTGTCGGCGGTCAGCGAAGGTCCGAAGGCCGGACAGCTGGCCGGGCTGCCGACCGACCGACCGACGGGGCCACGGGCGAGGCGCTGCTGCTGCTGCTGCACTCCATGGGCTGCACTACGTCGGGACGGGTGAGGCGGGGCCGGACGACCCGACAGTCCCCTCGACCCGAGTAGTAGCGGTCAAATGCGGGACAAGGGGCGGTCCCGTACGGGACAAACCAAGTTAGCCCAGCTAATGTTAGCCCGGCTAATACGGGACAGATGG
The DNA here is from genome assembly GCA_035221665.1 of Okamejei kenojei. Classification (NCBI taxonomy): domain Eukaryota; kingdom Metazoa; phylum Chordata; class Chondrichthyes; order Rajiformes; family Rajidae; genus Okamejei; species Okamejei kenojei. The sequence continues at coordinate 17,541,866 of CM069136.1, read as the reverse complement.
CAACCTTAAACACAATGCTACCTCCCCACCCCCCCAAACTAATCTACTCTCCCTACCCCCGCACATTCATCTACAGGTACATGGATAGGACAGGGTTGGAGGGTTATGGACCAAACGCAGGCAGGTGGGACTAGTGTAGCTTGGACATGTTGGCCGGTGTGGGCAAGTTGGGCTGAAGGGCCTGTTTCCACGCTGTATCACTCTATGACTCACTGACATCTCCTTGAAGCTTTGCCCCTTTGAGTCAAGGCCTATAGTATTTGATCAAGAACCATAGGACATTCTTGCTATTGAGGGAGTGCAGCGTAGGTTCACCAGGTCAATTCCCGAGATGGCGGGACTGTCAAATGCTGAGAGAATGGAGCAGCTGGGCTTGTATACTCTGGAGTTTAGAAGGATGAGAGGATACTTATTGAATCATATAAGATTATTAAGGGTTAAGGCTAAGGTCAGGAAACATGTTCCCGATGTTGGGGGAGTCCAGAACCAGGGGCCACAGTTTAAGAATAAGGGGTAAGCCATTTAGAACAGAGACGAGAAACACTTTTTCTCACAGAGAGTTGTGAGATCTGTGGAATTCTCTGCCTCAGAGGGTGGTGGAGGCCGGTTTCTCAGTGATGCTTTCAAGAGAGAGCTAGATAGGGCTCTTAAAGATAGCGGAGTCAGGGGATATGGGGAGAAGGCAGGAACGGGGTACTGATTGGGATGATGCAGCCATGATCACATTGAATGGCGGTGCTGGCTCGAAGGGCCGAAAGGCCTAACTCCTGCACCTGTTGTCTATTGTCTATAACACGGGGTGGGAGATTGCAGCCTTCACGGGGTCCGCCCTGTTTCGACGAATGCAATCAACCTGGTGTGCACAATCAAAATAGATCAAATAGAACAAGTTGTCCGACAACTTTAGGCTGTGCACGCCACAAACGCAAGAAAAGTCTATAACATTGAATTACAGTGTTGGGAGGAACTGGAAATGCAGGTTTAAACGGAAGATAGACACAAAATGCTGGAGTAACTCAGCGGGACGGGCAGCATTTCTGGAGAGAAGGAATGGGTGACGTCTTGGATCGAGACCCTTCCTCAGACCCTCTTGACTTAAAAGGCAGTAATTTTCCGTTTAATTCATCCTAATCCATTGAATACAAACCTAGCCGCAAAACTAGGCTCTACGTAAATATGTGCGGCCTACTCACCAGGGCCAGGGCCTGAGAATGGTGTAGTGTAGAGGAAGAGCAGCCCTGTGCCAACACTGCCCACTTGAAGTCTCCCAAAGGCTCCGGCTTATATACACCTGGAGGATGCAGACAAGAGGATTATCATCATGGAGCACCTCCACAACCGAGAGGCACGTGTGGATTATTGTCGAGTGCCCCCCGAAACGGAACAATGGAATTGTTACTAGCAGCCAGCAGAACAGTATGTACACATAGCACTATGTAAAATATATATCATGTATGTGTGTGTATAAATAAATATATATATCATATACTTATTAAAAACTCTGATCTTGTATACGTGTGTATGCATGAGTATATGTTGTGTTTATATGTGTGTATATGTGTGTGTACATGTATATGTATTGTGTGTGTATGTGTAACCATTTGTGTGTGTACATGTGTAACATGTGTGTGTATATATGTGTGTATATATGTGTGTATAATGTGTGTGTGCATATGTCTGTGTATATATGTGAGTGCATATGTGTGTGCAAATGTGTGTGCATATGTGTGTGCATATGTGTGTGTGTGTATATGTGTGTGTAGTAAATATTATATATATCATAAATCATATATTTATTAAAACTCTGATCTTGTACGAGTGTATGTTGTGTGTGTGTAATGTGTGTGCATATATTGTGTGTATATATGTGTGTCTGTTTCTTAAACGATGGCTAGTCCCAGCCTCAACTACCTCCTCTGGCAGCTCATTCCATACACCCACCACACTCTGCGCGAAAAAAGTTACCCCTACGGATTCCTATGAAATCTTTTCCCCTTCACCTTGAACCCATGTCCTCTGGTCCTCGATTCCCCTACTCTGGGCAAGAGACTCTGTGCATCTACCCGATCTATTCCTCTCATGATTTTATACACCTCTATAAGATCACCCCTCATCCTCCTGCGCTCCATGGAATAGAGACCCAGCCTGCTCAACCTCTCCCTGTAGCTCACACCCTCTAGTCCCGGCAACATCCTCGTAAATCTTCTCTGAACCCTTTCCAGCTTGACAACATCTTTCCCACAACACGGTGCCCAGAACTGAACACAATATTCTAAATGCGGCCTCACCAACGTCTTATACAACTGCAACGTGACCTCCCGACTCCTACACTCAATAACTCCTGACTGATGAAGGCCAAAGTGCCAAAAGCCTTTTTGACCACCTTATCTACCTGCGACTCCACCTTCAAGGAACCATGCACCTGTGCTCCTAGATCCCTCTGCTCTACAACACTACCCAGAGGCCGACCATTCACTGTGTAGGTCCTGTCCTTGTTTCGACGTCCCAAAAATGCAACACCTCACACTTCTCTGTATTAAATTCCACCAACCATTCCTCCGCCCACCTGGCCAATCGATCCAGATCCTGCTGCAATCGTTCACAACCATCTTCAACTATCTGCAAAACCACTCACTTTTGTATCATCAGCAAACTTGATAGGAACAGAATTAGGCCATTCGGCCCATCAAGTCTACTCCGCCGTTCAATTAATGGCTGATCTATCTCTCCCTCCCAACCCCATTCTCCTGCTTTCTCCCCATAACCCCCGACACCCGCACTAATCCAGAATTTATCTATCTCCTGCCTTGAAAATATCCACTGACTTGGCCTCCACAGCCTTTCTGTGGCAATGAGTTCCCACAGATTCACCGCCCTCTGACGAAATAAATGTATCCTCATCTCCTTCCTCTGGTTTCTTCGTTAGACGTGGGGATTTAATCAATTATGTTGGCCCTCTGTAAAATTGCCTCTTAGTGTGTAGGGGGGAATGGATGAGAAAGTGCGATAACATAGAACTAGTATGAATGGGTAATCGACGGTCAACGTGGGAACTAGTATGATGGTTGTCATAGACTCAATGGGCCGAAGGGCCTGTTTCCTTGCTGAAACTAAACTGGTGACTAATTTCAAAGAATTCTCTAATGCCCCTGTCCCACTTAGGAAACCTGAACGGAAACCTCTGGAGAACCTCCAGGAACCGCACGCAAACCTTGGGCGGGGGCGCAAAGTCTCCAGAGGTTTCCGTTCAGGTTTCCTAAGTGGGACAGGGGCGTAAGGCATCATGGCAATTCAAATCTATCAACAGGCAAGATCTTGAATAGGTTTCTCATCACTTGGCGTGTCCCTGACAACTCTCACCAACTTCTACAGATGCGCCGGGGAAAGCATTTTATCGGGATGCACCCCAGCACGGTTTGGG